>JAKTTK010000188.1:0-48110 GCA_030581415.1 Waltiozyma mucosa
TGACAAACAGAAAATATGAGTATATTAGGGAACAGAATATTTTCATTGTTTGGATTGTAAAAGAAACCTTTCACCTGCTTTATGGAAAGGTTTGTTATTCTTAGTGTATAATTGTGTTTAGTTTAATAAAAAACTGTTTTGAATACTATTAATATGGATAATAGATTGGTAATTTTACAACACTCTACTAAATAACCAACTCCAACAGTTTCAATAGCCCCATTTTCATTCTGTAACTAATTCTCAGCTACATCTTTGGCTTAAAAAGCTTATACTAATGACGATATGCTTCTGATTTGCAAAGCCGGAGACCAGTGATCTTCAAATAGATTTCTATGTAGGTGAATACTAATAAATTAATATGATGTTAATCAAATCCCAGGGAAAGATAATTACATCGTATTTTAAGACTTATTCTATCTAATTTATCAATATTTAGATGCACATTATGCTGTCTCATTTGTATTTTTTGATCTCGGTGTTGTTTATGTCATGTATCGTGAATTGAGATATTTCATTGGTATAAGACAGGCAGTTCTATCATCTCCAATACATGGTCAAGAATTATATTCATCATTAATCGAAACTGTGTGTCAGAATACATTAAGGAGGCAATGTTTCTGCTATTCAAGTGAATATAAAGAACTTGGAAGCCCACTTTATAAATTAAATACGTGTTTAGATTCATTAACGAAAACAGTGAAGGTGTCTATAATCGCAGTAAATACCTTACTTCAACAGTAAACAGCTGATGGCAGTCATTATCTTTCTTATTTATCTTTTTTTTTCGTTATTTCATTTTTTTTTTATCTGCCCTTTGCGTAGTATATAGGAATACAGTTCATTAGTTGTATTGAATTCAGTCATGGACCATACCGTAATAATATGAGAGAACACAGTGCTCAACATGAGCTATTGGATATGAGTAAAATAAACTGTTCATAAAAAAAAAGAAGAGATCATCCCTTATAATTAAAACTTGTTCCTCTTCATTACATTGGATTTAAATGCACCTAGATTGGATTACTATTCAACTTGGCAATAAACAAACTTTTACAATTTCGGGATCGTTAGCATTATTTCATCGTATATGTCTTTTCCATAGGGAGCATAGAAACTTTATAAATTCATACTCATACCCTTAAACTCAGTGATTACGTTGAAAAAAATGATAATGACATTTCCGCAACTTATAAATCATTGCAATTTACGTTAGATAGATCTTTTGAAAAGATTCTCTTATTCCTTTTATTGATATTTCTTTTTGTAACGATATGTTTTCCTACCTGTTGTATTCTCAATTGTTGCTCTCTTTGTTGTAAGCTTATAATTTACGCAACCAATGCAATCTGATTTGATACAACTTGTGATTCTTGCAAGTTGTAATGTCTTTTGCTTAGCGCAATAATTTGATTAGTTAATTTTGTAGTTATTTTGAACTACAACTAAAATAAAATATAATCTGTAAAACTTAATAAAACACTAAAAACTATTTAAACTATTTTTGTAAAGGGTATAAAAATAATAAAACAATAACATTTTCTATTATTTATAATATACATTCGATAATGATGTGGCTTATCTAATATTGGTTGTTCTCGCTAAATGTTTCAAAACTACGAAAGGAACAAAAAGGAATACAATCCAAATGTCACTTTCGCGATCGAAGTTCCAATAGTTTCTCAATTGAGAATTTTTTTTTTTTTATACTGTAAACTTATATTAATTTTATCTCTATACAAATCGTCACTACTACTGAAGTTCCAAAGTTTGACAGTGGTACCTGTTTTTAGAAGATTTAATTAATGTACATTAATATCGAGATGCTGATATAAGTTCTTTAATTACATTTCTCACTACCTTACTATTTTTACACAATTCACTGACTGCACAAGCGAGAACTCAGATCTTATTCAATTCAGATCACAAAAGCTGCCGAATACATGTGTGATCTACACGTTATGATTCTCCCCACTAAAGAATTCGATGTTGAGAACCAATTTCGGAAATTTTTTAATTCTTCATATTAATATCGTTGTTAGTATAATTCTGTTTTCTCTGTTGATAAAAAATATTTGGTTTCGCAGAAAGTTCAAGCCTTACTAAAGTTGAATCTATCGATCATTGATCTTTATCCAATGAAGTATCCGAACTTGAAATAACACGTTCAAATGAACCATTTGTAAATGTTCCGATCAATGTAACTTCTGTATTTTCATTACCTGCAATAATGTAACCTTTATTGATTTTCAAGGATAATTGGAGTTCAGAAAAAGTTCATATGCTTCTCGCAAAAAATCTTTCAAACTCATGTATATATGATTCACTTGAATAGTGATGTTTCTTAATTTGAAAAGAGGGATGATCATCGCTACAACTCAAACTGATCTTTAAATAAATTAATGATTACCGTCATCAAAGTCATTGCTCATTTCTTAGGCAAAAATCAAAAAGCGAAAAAGTTTTTATTGTCTTTTTACACAAAATTCTTTAATAATGATTGCTCCACTTCTTTCTAATGTTTTGCTTTATCTAAAAATCATGTTCTTTTAACCAGCTATAGATGTTTTTATGGTCTCTTACAACCCAAGAAGCTTTGGATCTAACAGTGTCCAAAGACTGAGCAAGACCTTGGTCGAACCCTTTTGTTGATTTGGAGGCGAAGAACTGCTCAATTTCTTTTGCTTTGGATTCACTGGTAAATCCAGAGGTCGAAATAGTCACAACAGAGCCTAACATTGATAAACCAGGTGGTAATCTTCTAGTGATTTCGTCCCAATTTTTTTGGACCCAGCCCCAAGTAGCTTCAATACCTGCCTTGTGAGTACGTAATCCCTGCAATGGAATATAAATATCTTGAGCCCTAATAGTTCCATCAAACAAGTAGCCTAATGTTCTTTCTATCAGTTGTGCGTTCTCAAATCTACCTAAAGTTCTCAACGCAGTGATTTTTTCATCATTTGAGAGGGGATTCTTGTAAATTTTCAAAATTTCTTCATAATCTGATTGATTCCCTCTACGAGCAACGGCACCGAAAATTGAGGCTCTTAGATTTGGATTTACGGATTCTTTATCGCCTTTGATGTAGTTATCAAACGATTCTAATGCTGATTTGATAACAACTTCATCTTTGGCATTGAGAGCTGAGCCATATAAAACAGATTTTAGTCTTTGCTCCAAAAAGGAATCAGATTCTTTGAATTCCCAACCTAATGAGTGAGTCTTTTCAGACACCAAAGCTCTGGTGAATGCATTTAGCGAGTCCAAAATATTTTGGTCTTCAAAGATCCAAGCGGCTTTGATCGTTGAAACTCTTGTCAAGATTTCATCCCACACGACAAAATTAGATTCAGTTTTCCAACCATGTACTAAGTTTAGTAAACTTAGAGTTGATTGATATCCTGATACGGCTAGGGCCCCGGCATCGGCTACTAGACCAGCACGATCTTCAACTGATAATAAACCATCGACTCCAGCATGACCTAATTTAACCCAACGGTCTGGAGAGTATGATGTTCTGTAGATACCACTTTGATCAGCATTCAATTTGAAGAACTTTAAATCCTCCAATTGTAAAGTTGCTTCTCTAGCGTTCAAAACAACGGATTCATCTGTACCGGTTTGAGTTTTCAAACCTAAGAAAACCGGATAAATGGTTTCATCCTCCTCTGGTCTGACATCACCAGTGGTTAAGTAACGGTTTTGTTTGACACTAATGGTATTGGTAGAGGCATCTTCAGTAACTTTGATTACAGGAAAACCGATTTTCTTAGTCCAAACATCCATAACTTCAACAACATTTTTACCTGAAGCTTCTGATAATGATTCCCAAAGATCAGAGGTTTTGGTGTTACCGAACTGGTGTTTTTTCAGGTAATTTGAAACACCTTTAACGAAAATTTCCTCACCCAACCATCTTGAAATCATTTTCAGCAAAGAAGAACCTTTGGAATATGAAATAGCATCAAAAATTTGGTTGATTTCATCCGCTCTTTTAACAGGAACTTCAATAGGATGGGAAGCTCTCAAAGCATCCAATGCTAGTGCATGCTGTAGTGAGTCAGTAACATATTGTTCCCACACTTTCCAATCAGGATAGAAAGCATTACAAGCGTACCACGAAGTCCAAGTGGCAAAACCTTCATTCAACCATAAGCCCTCCCACCAATCCATGGTGACAAGGTTACCAAACCATTGGTGTGACAGTTCGTGCTGAACAACCTCAGTGACTCTTTGTTTAGTGTTCAGGTTTGAATTCTTTTCATCGAACAATAAATCAACAATTCTATAGGTGACTAAACCCCAGTTCTCCATAGCACCAGCAGAAAAATCTGCAATTGCAACATTATCAAGTTTTGGTAATGGATATTGAATATCAAATTTTTCCTCTAGGAAAGATAAAGTCTTGGCTGTCAAATCTGCAGCATATTGACCATCCTTTTCCAAACCTGGAGTTGCATAAGTTCTGATTGGAATTCTAAAATCGTTGTTTTCAACATAACGTAAGTCACCAACAATAAATGCAATCAAGTAGGTTGACATCAGTGGAGTTGAGTTGAAAACTGTCGCTTTTTTATCGGTTCCAAGCTCTCTGACTTCTTTGACATCCATATTTGACAAAGCAGTCAAGCCTTTATCGGAGATCAATGTCACATCAAAAATAGCTTTTAGTGCAGGTTCATCAAATGATGGAAAAGCACGACGACAATCTGTTGGCTCCATTTGAGTGGTAGCCAAATATTTGGTTTGACCTTCATGCTCATAAGAAGATCTATAAAAGCCTGCCATATTATCATTTAAAGTACCAGTAAATTTAATGTCTAATGCGATTTCAGTTCCTTTGGCAAATTTATTTTCGAACGTGAAAAGAGCAGTTTGTTTATCTTCGTCAAATTCAATGGTGTTAGCTCTTTGTCCTGCTGCTTCTACAGAATGAATGTCAATTTCCAAGCTATTAACAGTTATTTGATTTGAATCTTCTTTCACTTCTAAATCAATTTTGACTTCACCTTCGAATTTGAAAGTTTCAAAGTTAGGTTCCAGAGTTAAATCATATCTTAAAGGTTTGACGTTCTTTGGTAAAACTTCACGACCTGGCACGCTATAGATTCATTTCGGTTAGTAATGCCCTGAGAACAGAAAGCAGTAGTGGTCTGAATAAGAATTCAAGTCCAAATATGGCATTGGATTTCATTTTTGTACTCCCTAAAGGACAAAAAGGTATTCTTCTCATTTCGTTATTTTTATTTACTTGGATGGCAAATTTGTTCAAAACCCCTTGAATTGCCTGATTCAATATTAGTGTACTTACTTTGTGGCAAAGCCATTATTTAATCTACACATCCTGTGATTATGATGGCGATGATAGTGGCGAATAGATACGTTGTTTGTAAAGCAGAGGTTGTGGTTAAAGGATTGGCTAGTTACAAAGTTCCAGTTTTTGAAATTTTTGGAACTTTGGCCGTTCGCAACAACGGATTTATGCTGATGAAAATTTCTCTGTTGATAACGAAGAAAAAAGCCCTTGAAGGAAGAATGTTCGGGTGCTGAAATCCACAGTCTACTCCATTGAGTTGAGATTTTGACTCCAGTAGAATTTGAAAGCCTATTCACGAAGGACATTGAAATCTTTTTCTCTGTCTCTGGGTATTTTTAATTCTACCCTTTAGCTTATCATGAGCGATATTGGGCTTACTGTTAAGAGATCTCATATTATTTTTTTTACCGTTTGTTGTTGGGGCCCTGTCGCGCACATTGATCAAAGTTCTCATGGGAAAATCAAAAAAGATAGCTTTTCGGTTTGTATTGTTATTGTTTAAGGCATGTGGCAACAAGGAGCAATAACCAAGATCAGTAAAGACTAATGGTGGGTATTTCCAATCATCTTTCTTATCCATATCCCCTGCATATTAACCTTTTTTTTTAAGAGCGAAACAGGATTGCCATCAGGCTGGACAATCAAGAAATCAAGAAGTCGTAACAGAAATTATTATTTTAATGAGTCCACAAAAGAATCTGTGTGGGAACCTCCAGTTGGTACCAATATTCAAAAACTGGAAGCTTTCGAAGCCCAATCTAAAGTGAAAGCCTCTCATCTATTAATTAAACATCGTGATTCGAGACGCCCAGCGTCATGGAGAGAAGACCCTATTACTAGATCGAAAGAAGATGCGATTGAGATATTAAAGAGTCATCAAAAGAGAATCCTTAATGGTGAACAAACACTATCAGAAATTGCATCGACAGAGAGTGATTGCTCTAGTGCTAAAAGAAAAGGTGATTTAGGATGGTTTGAAAGGGGTCAAATGCAACCATCTTTCGAGCAAGCGACCTTTGCTCTTAAAGTCGGTGAACTAAGTGACATAGTAGAAACCGACAGTGGTGTCCATTTAATCGAACGAACCGGCTAGTTTTTATATTAGACTTTGACTAATACATGACCTTAACTTTTTATTTCAATGAATTTAACCGAATTACATTTTGTTAGACAGTGAATGTGTAGAATAAATAACATTAATAGTTCTTTAAAAAAAAAATAAGAACTCCTCATGGGGGGCTCGAACCCCCGACATTTCGGTTAACTTCTTAACCTCAAAGCTTGGGCCTTGGAAGACTGTAAAAGCCGAACGCTCTACCAACTGAGCTAACAAGGACGAGTTCTTGATCTTGTTAGGATATAATTAGATCAGGCTTAGTTCCATTTGATTACATAAGCTATGATATTAGGAATTTACAAATATAGAGAGTAGCAGAGGAATTTATATAGTTTAGAAAATTATAATATATGTTTACAGTATAAAAAAAAAAAAACATGATCTGTATACAGATAAAAATAATATAAGTTTACATTATAAAGTTAGCTATATGAAATAGTTGAGCAATATCCTTATCTGATCTTGAAACTCTTGAAACTTTCATAAAATTTAATTGGTTTCAGGTTTGCGCATAATTCTCCGTTCAAATATAGAGATAGAATTAATACAAGTGTACAGTATAAAAAATAGGCTTATAAAGATTTGTATAGCGAAATACTTAGTATGAGTTTACACTACTTAAGGAAAATCGTCTCGAACCGGTAGCCGGTAATGAAATATGTTAGTATGTATAAGTTACAAATTACAAGTTACCTCACGTAACTAGAATTAAAGAGGTGAAAAAAAAAGCTTTATTCGCATAGAAGAAAGATACTCTGTCAACTTTGAGACTACTACATTGTGTAAGCCGTCAATATACGTGATTACCGAACAAAAGCCTAGATAATTGGATGGTCGACGTTTTTCTTGCTTAACAGTCTAGCAATATGTCTAATATACATCATCGAGTAAATCATACCATATATATATGACGAAGTACAAATTGAGAATGAACCTCATGAAAAAAAAAATCGATGGCTCCGGGGGTCGGAACTAAAAACATGTGTCCGAGTCTAGGTTTAATTCACATGCAAAAAATATCTTGACTCAGGAAAATCATAATCTAATCGAAAATTTCGAATTTTCTAAAAAGCAGATGTTGTTCAATGTCATTCTTTCTTTACAGTTACATTCTGGTATTTTTGAAGAACCAAATCATTGAAAACAATGGCTGAAATTATTGACGGTAAGCTAATTGCTTCCCAAATTCGGTCTAGAATTCACTCAGAAATCGCATCAATCCAATCAAAAGATGCCACATTCAAGCCAACTTTATATATCATTCAAGTTGGCTCTAGACCAGACTCATCCACTTATGTGAAAATGAAACTTAAGGCTGCTTCTGAAGCCAACATTCAGTGCATTGCTAAATCTTTACCTGAAGAGGTTCAGGAAACAGAACTATTGAAGCAAATTGACGAATTGAACGCTGATGAATCCGTCCATGGTATCTTGGTTCAATTACCACTACCATCTCACTTGGATGAGTCAAAGATCACTGCTAGGGTATCAACTGAGAAAGATGTTGATGGCTTTGGACCATCCAACGTTAGTGAGTTATACAAGAAAAACGGTAACCCAACATTCATTCCATGCACTCCAAAAGGTATTCTTGAACTGTTGCACCAATCGAACGTCCAAATTGAAGGTTCTAATGCAGTTGTTTTAGGTAGATCAGAAATAGTAGGTGCTCCAGTGGCTGCTTTGTTGAAAAACGAACACGCTACTGTAACCACGTTACATTCAAAATCAAAAAATATTGAGCAACATATCAAAATAGCTGACATTGTTATCTCTGCTATAGGTAAACCTCAATTCGTTAAAGGTGAATGGTTAAAACAAGGTGCTGTTGTTATTGATGTTGGTACCAACTTCGTTGATGATTCAACTAAAAAATCGGGTTTCAGAATGGTTGGTGATGTCGACTATGAATCAGCCTTAGAAGTAGCCTCAAAGTTAACCCCTGTCCCAGGCGGTGTTGGCCCGATGACTGTTGCTATGCTACTGGATAACGTCATAATTTCTGCTAAAAGATTTTTTGAATCATCTAAAAAAGGTGATAATTACTTTGACCACGCTTTACCATTGGACCTGAAAACACCAGTCCCATCAGATTATGAAATCTCAAGAGAGCAAACCCCAAAACATATTACCGAAATCGCAAGCGAAGCTGGTGTGTTGCCGCAAGAATTGGAACCATTCGGTGCTCACAAAGCGAAGGTTAGTTTAAATATCTTGGACAGATTGAAAAATAAAAAGAATGGTAAATACATTCTAGTCACTGGTATTACCCCAACCCCTCTTGGGGAAGGAAAATCAACCACTACTGTTGGGTTGGCTCAAGCTTTAGGTGCTCATTTACATAGAAAAACTTTTGCAAATGTTAGACAACCATCTATGGGTCCAACTTTTGGAATTAAAGGTGGGGCTGCTGGTGGTGGTTATTCACAAGTCATTCCTATGGATGAATTCAACATGCATGTCACTGGTGATATTCATGCTATTTCAATGGCTAATAATCTACTAGCCGCTGCTATTGACACTAGAATGTTCCATGAATCCACTCAAAAAGATGGTCCACTTTACAAAAGATTAGTTCCAGCTAAAAAAGGTGTCAGAACTTTCACTAAATCTATGTTAAGAAGATTAGAAAAATTAGGTATTGATAAAATCAACCCAGATGATTTGTCTGATGAAGAGATTTCACAATTCGTAAGATTGGATATCGATCCGGATACCATAACCTGGAGAAGAGTTGTGGATATGAATGATAGATTTTTAAGAGGTATCACTGTCGGGGAGGCACCAACCGAAAGAGGGTTCACCAGAAAAACCGGATTTGATATCTCAGTTGCTTCAGAATGTATGGCTATTTTAGCCTTGGCTAACTCGTTAGAAGATATGAGAGAAAGATTAGGTAAGATTGTTGTCGCTTCATCAAAACAAGGGGTTCCAATTACTTGTGAAGATATCGGGGCTGCAGGTGCCCTAACTGCTCTATTGAAAGATGCCATCAAACCAAATATAATGCAAACTTTAGAGGGTACTCCTGTATTTGTCCATGCTGGTCCATTTGCTAACATTTCTATTGGTGCAAACTCTGTCTTGGCAGACAAAATGGCCTTAAAATTGGCTGGTGTCGATAACGAAGATCAAGATGAAGGTTTTGTTGTCACAGAGGCTGGTTTCGATTTCACAATGGGTGGTGAAAGATTTATCAATATCAAAGCTAGATCATCAGGTTTGACTCCAGACGTTATTGTTATTGTTGCTACTGTTAGAGCCTTAAAAGTTCATGGCGGTGGTGCTGAGGTAAAAGCTGGTGCTCCTTTACCAGCCGAATACTTAAGTGAGAACCTAGAAATTTTGGAAAAAGGTGTTGAAAACTTGAAAAAACATATCTCAAATGCTAAGCAATATGGTATTCCAGTCGTAGTTGCTATTAACAAGATGTCATCTGATACAGATAAAGAACATGATATTATCAAGAAACACTCTCTAGAAGCTGGTGCTATTGATGCTATAGTCTCAAATCATTGGGAGGAAGGTGGTAAAGGTGCTGTTGATTTAGCACAAGGGGTTATTGAAGCCTCCAAAGCTCCAAAAGACTTTAAATTTCTGTATGATTTGGATGCTTCTGTGGAAGACAAAATTAACGCTATCGCTCAAAAAATGTATGGTGCTGGTGAAGTTGAATTTTTACCGGAAGCTGCCAAAAAAATTGCCACTTACACTGCTCAAGGTTTTGATAAATTGCCAATCTGTATTGCTAAAACTCAATACTCACTATCACATGATGCTAACTTAAAAGGTGTTCCAACTGGCTTCAAATTCCCAATTAGGGATGTTAGAGCATCAATTGGTGCAGGTTACCTGTATGCGCTTGCTGCAGAAATCCAAACAATTCCTGGTTTGCCAACCCATTGTGGTTTCATGAACGTTGAAGTGAACGAAGATGGTGAAATTGAAGGTCTGTTCTGAATTCACCTTGATTTCAACCAGTTCAAGAATAATGATACTTTTATTCAACAGAAAAGTAATTTACAATTTAGATTAATGACCCTCCTTCTCTTCATTTCTTTTTCTCCTTTAATGATTTTCAACAATTGCCTTTTACGCATATATAGCATTTAAAAAAACAAAAAAAAATTCGTTTATATAGAATCTAACGGAATATAAAAATTTAATATGTTTTAATAATAACAATCTTATAATTTAACAGCATTTTCATCAACAATAACTAGACCCTCCTGTTGTATTGTGGCGATTAATTCTCCGGATTCCGGATCATAAAATCCTGCATCTATCAATCTTCTGGCATCATTCGATCTTGGTAATTCCATTTGACTATATATCCATTGGTTAACATTTGGTTGTTTGTGGAAATGGATGGTATGATCCAATGATACACTCAATCTAGGAGAATTTATTTTCAACTTTTGGAATTTCCAAACTGATCCCAAAAGATAAGAATCAGAGAAGTAAGCTAATGCAATGTAATGGAAAATTTTTGATTCTGTTTTAACTCGTAATTTAACGAAATAATCGACATCAATATCTTCAGGATTTAAATTATAATCTTCGTGACTGGAATCAGTAGTATCATCATAATAATTTGAAAGAATTTTGTATTCTGCTGGACCATAAACAAATCTATCAAATAACGATTTTAAATACCAAGTTGGTGATTCAAAAGGTTTTCTACCCCTTGATAAGTATCTTTCATTCAATAATTTAACTGGGTCTTTATAATTATTTACATTCAAGTAACGAGAATTTCTGGGTTTTTTATAATGAATCGGTTGATTTATCAAATCATTTCTGTCTTGAGTAAAACTAATTAATTCAACAAATATTATTTTATTATTCTGATAAGCTTTGACCTCTCTGGATATGAAATTATTACCATCTCTTAGTCTATTAACCCTATATTCAACGTCAACTCCAGGCTTACCAGCACTGAGAAAGTACGATTGAAGCGAATGTGGATGAAAATGATGTGGAATGGTTTTATGTGCAGCATAGAGGGATTGTGCAATTAAAGCCCCACCAAATATACCTCGTGCACCCAAGGGAACGAATAATGGTTCTTTGTTTTTAAATGTATCAGTACATAACTCAATCAACTCCAAAGTTTTCTCTAAGTGAGGACGATAAATAAACTTTGACATCTTTCTCTTTTCGACAAGAAATTTTAATGCTATGAGTTGTAAAGAGTTCATCGAGATAAGCGTTTAAGTTTTTATATAAAATTTATGATCCGAACAAAATGCTGTACATCCCCCCCCCCCCCCGCGCGTATTTTTGGTACTTATCTAAAAAGTTTACCAATTTTCCAATCTATATAGAAAAAAAGTACAATCACTGAGGTAAATATTGGATCTACACAACTAAAAAAAAATATTTCTCCCAAAATTAAGTTTATTAATGATATTTTGTGGATTTTGGAACCTCGGTCCAAAATTTCATCTTTTTAAAACGTCTACCATCTATCATCTACCCATCTTCCACCAAAGTTTCACAGAACCTGTGTAACGCCAAATCAGTATTTCGCAGGTAAACATTAAAAAAAAAGAAAAATTATCAAAACAAAACAAAAACAAAAAAAAAAAACAAAAACAAAAACAAAAATCATCAAAAAAAAGAAGCCGAAACGAAAAGTAAACAAAAGGAATTCTTTCCATTGAATTTAATTTATTTTATTAATCGTGTTAAGAAACAAAATATGGACATCTATCATGATGCTGTGGATTTTGAGACAATAGAAGATCAGAAGGAGAACATAGAACCAACTAGAGATGGTCATTCCGCTACAGCTTTGAAATCCCTCTTCACAACCCCCAATCCACAATTAAAGAAAAAACAATTTGAAGAAAGAGTCAAAATTGAAGAATCCTTAAAGGATATAGATGAATTGGATGATCCATTGCAACCGTATCTAGATTATATACAGTGGATCAACAATAACTATCCATCTGGTCACACTGTTGAAAGTGGTTTAATTCAAGTCTTGGAGAGGTGTAGTTCGCAATTTAGAGATGTTCTCTATTACAAAAATGATCCAAGATATTTAAAAGTTTGGCTAAATTATGCTAAATATTCAGAGAACCCGAGAGATATATTCGTTTATCTTTCTAGAAAAGAAATAGGGAAATCATTGGCATTGTATTATGAAGAATATGCTAATTATTTGGAGGTTAACAATAGAAATTTCCAAGCTGAAAAAGTATATCTAGAAGGTATAAGACATATGGCAAGACCAATAGCAAGATTACAGAGGAGATATAATGAATTTACAGTAAGATACAAACAAAAAGAACAACAGCAAGAAGATCTGCTGAAAAATGAACCACAATCACCTGTATTCCCTGTTAGGTCAGCCTTAGCTGTCAAAAGCGGGGGTTCGCTGTTCTCTTATGACGCTCCTAAAAGTTCCCAAAAGAGGAAACTAGATGTATTCAATGATGATGATGAGGAAAATGAGAAAAACTCACCGATAGGAAGAGGTGGTTGGGATAATCTAGGCACTTCCAAGTATAGAAATAAAGAGAATAAACTAGAGGCTCAGCCATGGGCTGGTGAAATGCTGAAACAAAATGGTAAATCCAGCTCATTAAAATCTTCAACAAACAAAATTTCTGTTTTTAAAGATGACTTTGCTTCACATGACACATCATTTCCAGTTTATAAAATAATTAAAACACCGGGAAAAAAGACCGAGAAAGTTGACCTGAATTTCGATTTACTCTATCAAAAAAATGAAGAGTATTGTATCGAAGAAATCTTGTTCATGATGAGAAATAATAATATAAAATCTGTACCAGCAGAAGAAATTGAAGTGGATAGACCAATAGAAGCATCAAAAAATCTCCCAATCACTAATAACCCATTGATACCTAAAAACTCTAAATCAAAAAAAAATATTGAAAGTGAAACGATACACTTACAAATTCCAAATCTCAAAAGCAAAGCTTCTCCAACAAAAACTTTTTTCACCAAATCTGCTGCCGAAGAAGTCTACTCAATGTTTAACCAAAATATAAATGATGATAAGGAAAAAGCAAATTTGTACGATGAGGATAACGAGTTTGTTTATGAGTACACTGAACAACTGACTGCGCATAGTCATCAAAATAAAACCATTTTGAATGACTTAACGGAACAAAACCCGAAAACTACTAGCGAAATTGAAATCCCCCTAGTTGAATGTGTTGTGAATCCAGAAGATGAGAACTTGAAGGGTCTTTTGTTGAAGGATCTTTCACCATCATTGTCAACATACAATGGTTTTTATAACTATTCTTCGAACATGAATATGTGCTCAACACTCAAGAAAAACATCAATTTGAAACAAACGAGGCATGTTTTTATCGAATTTAAGGGTAACCAAGATACTTATAACTTAAGAACATTATTAGGTGAGGGGGGTTATGCTTCGGTGTACTTGGCTGAAAGTATGGAAGGTGATTTGAAAGCTATTAAATCACAGAGACCAGCAAGCTCATGGGAATTTTATATTTTGAAACAGATTGAAAAAAGGCTTCATGGCAAAGACGTCTTAAAATCAATTATCGCTTGCAAGGAGATTCATTTGTTTGAGGATGAAAGCTATTTAGTTTTAGATTATATCAACAAAGGTACAATTTTAGATATTGTGAATTTATATCGCTCTAATGGACAGAATGTTGATGAACATTTGGTTATTTTCCTAACGATTGAACTTTTGAAGGTAATTGAGTCTCTCCATAGTATAAATATCATCCATGGTGATTTGAAGCCTGATAATTGTATGTTAAGATTTAATGATGCATCGTCAGATGACAAAAATAAAAACTCAAGAGGTATAAAGTTAATTGACTTCGGTAGATCAATTGATATGACTTTATTCCCAAAAAATTCCGAATTTAGATCGAGCTGGAAAACTGATCAACAAGATTGTTCAGAAATGAGAGAAGGAAAAACATGGACATATCAAGCAGATTACTATGGTATCGCAGGTATTATACACACAATGCTCTTTGGTAGTTTCATTGAAACTGCCCATGATGGAGGAAAGTACAAACTTGCTAATTCTTTAAAAAGATACTGGCAACAAGAATTATGGGAGCCTTTGTTTGATACTTTGATCAATTCGTCTAGTTTTGGGAAATTGCCTATAACTGATCAAATAAAGGATAATAGATTGAAGTTTGAAGAATGGCTAGAGAAAAATGGTTCCCCTTTAATTGCAATTATTAGAAACATTGAAACGGGCATCAAATAATGTAAGGATGTTGTCCTACAAAAATTGTCGAGCTGATTATTTATTTGTTTATCTATTTATTTCCTTTAATGACTAATTATAAAATTTCACGTTTCCGAACGACCATCTTAGGAGTAATGTAAAGTTCGCTCTGTTATTACTATCTTCAATCTCCAGAGATTTTAGTTTCTTCTTTTTCAGGAATTGAACTTATAATCTTATCATCAATTGGGACCTTCTTTTCTCTTTTGGGTAACAAGCCTTTTAATATATTTATTTTGCCTCTTATTTTATGGATCCGACCTCTTATTTTAGTTTTAATGCTGCCTTCAGTGTTTAGGAAATCTGCATCATCATAATCGATCACTCTTTTGGTCAACAAATTGTAAATTGAGCTGAAGGCGTACGCTATTAAAGTTGAAGTTAATATTATGACGTTATAAGGCATGCTGAAATCAGGGGTTGGTAAAGTCAGTAAAGCAGGTGATGTTCTAAATTGATATTTTTCGGGTTCGATTACTTGAATCACGCCAGGCTCAATTGAAAATCCATGGTTAGCATCAGGAGGGTATTCAGCATATAATAATAATGATTTGTCGAATGAGTAGGATAATGCAATGGTTGAATTCTTCGGTATTAGAAGCTCAAATTCGATATGGGTGGGCCTTTGGCGATCAATCTCAGGTAAGTAATAGATTGACTCAACAACATCATCTATTTCACCACCTGCTATTGACAGGGTATGCATGTAAGCTCTCATAAACCAAGGTAATGTTTCCAGATAGATTAACCGAACAGGCTTGTCATAAGGATTTCTGAAAACCGTTCTTGACCCCCCTTTATCTTGACCATATCCATTCAATGATCTGGAGGCAGTAACCAAGGTATCTGAAACTCCTAGAACATCTTCACTATTATCAGCTTTGAAGAAAAAGTCATAACTCTGGTTTTCATTTAATTCAAAACAATTTGATGGTGTACCATAAAATTGGCCATCGACAGAGAGGTAAGCAGACCAAGATTCTGTAATATCAACACAGACTTTACTATCTTTTTCTGAAATCAAACTTGCACCCGATATTGGCCTACCGAATATATCACTCAAGGTGAATTGTAATTGTTTTGGATTATCTAACGGGAAGCACTGAAATGCATCATGAGGTTTGGTTGGATCACATATCAATTCACTACCCTCAACTGGTTTGGGGATTGGGTTCTTTTTCCTTCTTAAAATTCGTGAAATATCAACGACTGAGTCAATTTTTTGATCCAATTTGTATTGACATAATCCATCATATATATTACATTCTGTTTTAATGTCAATGGACATCATATGCCATTCAGATTCAAAGACTCTATGACCATCCAACAATGAAGATAGCCCAGTTTTGCCTCTAGTTGGTAAGAATTTGATGAATGGAGTCAAATTTTCTGTACAAACTGGTTCTGATGGTAATGCAGCTTTGATCAAATATATATTGTTTTCTGGATCGAAAAGCGGTATTTCTTCTGATGAATTGAATGATCTCACTGGATATATCGTCTTTGATCCATCAATGAAGTTCATAGATGCGCAAAATAACCCTGATAAGGAATTAGTAAGTGAAATCCAACTTGCAAAAGCATCTTCCTTAGTCTTAGCTTCAATGGATGCCCAAATTTCGACACCAATGCCGCCTGAATTTATCCCATGATTCGGCAGTTCGCCCCAATTATCGGAATCCCACCAGCCTTGACCAAACCTTAGGTGAAGTTCTCTAGTTTTAGTTTTTTCTATCAATGGTGTTATTGATCTCGGGAAAAGTTTATAGTTGATATAATCAAGAGACGAAGAAAAATCAACAGGGTCCGATGCTATTTGAAAATCAAATGATGTAAGTAGATGGTTTTTTGGTAGGGGTCTTATCTTCAATTCCTCCGAATAAGGGTATGTTGTTTTATTGCTTATTATTAAATCATTTTGAAAGTATTTTGGGTTTTTTGTTTCCTCTATGAACTCAACAGTCTTGGTTGATTGTATTGGTTCTGATACTTCTATTGATTCAACTGGATCCTCTTTGATTTCATTTGCTAATACATTGGAGATTGGAAGAGAACAAAGAAATAATAGAAGTTTTTTGGGGATCATTATAGACTCTGTAATGATCCTTAATCACCCTTATATATATATACAACAGAAAAGATAAATCTGATGACCTTTACAATCTAATACAATCGATAAAAGCGATTCGGTTTATTAACAAGAGGCTAATCAAAATAAAACACAAGCAAAACATCGCGAAATTGCAAATAAAAAATAATTTGGCAGATTAAAGGGTAAAAAAAATTGATGATTTATTAAACGCAAGAAAACAATAAATATATGACTATTCAATCAAGATTAAGGAAACATTTAAAGACAAGTTTATTCTATAGAAGTTTTATCCATGACTGGTAAGTTGTAGTCTCCATTTAACTGAATGCTCAATTTCGAAAAAGAAAAAATACTAACATCTTTAAAAGAAGGCAGAATAGTTTTTCAAAAGGCTAAAAGTAATGGTGATAATAAGGTAAACTATAGTCTGACTGGACAATATTCGGTCTCTAAAGATATACAGGATGAACTGAGAACTATTAACAATGATGGTGATGATAATAATGATGAAAATGATCCTTTGAAAGAGAGATCGAGAAATTTGTCTAAATTTGAAAGAGAAAGTAGTTATCACAAAAGACGCTATGATCGAGAATTATCCCCAGAAAGAGATCCAAATTTATCAGATGAGAAATTATTGCAACTAAGGGAGAAAGAACAAAAGGAACAATTAATTTCAAAACAAAGAGATCAAGATGAAGAGGCTAGCCAAGAGGATGATGGTAGCAAAACTCCACCTAGAAGGACTAGAAAGAGAAGATGGGATGTTGGTGGCCAAGAGGCAGCTTCTGATTCAGAAAAAGGTAAGAAATCACGTTGGGATAAAGAAGAAGTGGGGTTAACTATAGTTAAATCTAAGAATGATGAGAATAATAATACTAATAATATTAGTGGCAATAAAAATAATTATCGTAATGACGGTGATGATGTTGAAGGTCATAAAGGTTATACTATTCCTGAACAAAATAAAGAATTGATAAATAAGATGAAAGGTTCATTAGTAACAGAAATTCCTGGTATAAAAGAGCTACAATTTTTCAAAGAACAAGATGCAAAGCATTTTGCTAAACTTTTAGATAATTCAAATATGAATGAGTTGTCGCTCGAGGAGCTGAAAGAAAGAAAAATATTGAGATTATTATTAAAAATCAAAAATGGTACACCATCCGTTCGTAAAGGTGCATTACGAACCATAACTGACAACGCAAGATCTTTTGGGGCCAAAGCATTATTCAATCAAATCTTACCTCTGTTATTAGAAAAGAATTTGGATGATCAAGAAAGACATTTATTGGTAAAAGTTGTTGATAGAGTGCTTTATAAATTGGATGACATGATTCATCCATATACTCATAAGATATTGGTTGTGATATCCCCTTTATTGATTGATGAAGATTATATTACAAGGGCAGAAGGTCGTGAAATTATTTCAAATCTCTCTAAAGCTGCAGGCCTTTCGCATATGATTTCAACAATGAGACCTGATATAGATCATAGTGATGAATATATCCGTAATACCACTTCAAGAGCCCTTGCTGTTGTCGGAAGTGCATTAGGTATACCAGCATTATTACCATTTTTAAAGGCTGTATGTCAGTCGAAAAAATCATGGCAGGCTCGCCATACCGGGATTAAAACTATTCAACAGATTGCTATTCTGATGGGTTGCGGGGTGTTACCCCATTTAAACGGGCTTGTTGGTTGTATATCAAAAGGTTTAAATGATGAACAACTGTCAGTACGAATGATTACCGCTAACGCACTTTCTTCACTTGCTGAATCCTCAGCTCCATATGGTATTGAATCATTTGAAGTTATTTTAAAACCTCTTTGGGAAGGAATTCGTAGACATAGAGGAAGAGGTTTGGCAGCTTTTTTGAGATGTATTGGCTACCTGATTCCTCTAATGGATCCAGAGTATTCTAGTTATTATACAAAGGAGTTGATGCATGTTTTATTGCGTGAATTTAGTTCTCCTGATGAAGAAATGAAGAAAACGGCACTTAAGGTTGTTCAACAATGTACTTCAACTGATGGGGTTGAACCAAGCTATTTGAAGAAGGAATTATTACCACCTTTTTTTAAACACTTTTGGGTTAGAAGACTTGCTTTGGATCGTCGTTCGTCAAGGGAGGTCATTGAGACATCAATTGTACTATCAAATAAAGTTGGTGCCGCTGAAATCATTGAGCGTCTGTTGAATATAATAAAAGATGAATCGGAGCCTTTCAGAAAAATGGCAGTTGAAACCGTTAATAGAGTTGTCACTCAATTGGGTACCGCTGGATTAACTGAAAGAATTGAAGAAAGATTGATTGATAGCTTATTGATTGCATTTCAAGAACAGACTGCTACAGATGTGGCATTTCTCAAGGGGTTTTCCTCAGTTGTCAAATCACTGGATACCAGAGTCAAACCTTTTATCGGGGCCATTGTTACATCAATTTTGCACAGATTAAAAAATAAAGACCCTCAATTCCGTGAACAATCAGCTGATTTGATAGCACAAATTGCACCAGTTATTAAATCCTGTGGTGAAATCGATATATTAAATAAATTATCTGTCATACTATACGAATCGCTAGGAGAAGTTTTCCCGGAAGTATTAGGATCAATTTTAGGCGCGTTGAACAGCATAATCACTGTGGTTGGTGTATCTGAAATGCAACCACCTGTAAATCAAATCTTACCGACGTTGACACCAATTTTGAGAAACAGACATGAAAAAGTTCAAGAAAATGCTATTGATTTAATTGGAAGAATTGCGGATAGAGGTGCTGAATATGTCTCACCAAAAGAGTGGATGCGTATCTGTTTTGAGCTTTTAGATATGTTGAAAAGCACCAAGAAAGGTATAAGGAGAGCTGCCAATAATACATTTGGTTTCATCGCTAAAGCTGTCGGTCCTCAAGAAGTGCTTGTAACTTTATTGAATAATCTAAGAGTTCAAGAACGTCAATTGAGGGTTTGTACAGCGGTTGCTATTGGAATCGTTGCTGAAACGTGTTCCCCCTTTACAGTTCTTCCGGCTCTGATGAACGAATATAGAACACCCGAAGTCAATGTGCAAAATGGTGTTTTGAAAGCAATGACTTTTATGTTTGAATACATTGGTGACATGTCATCTGATTATATGTACGCTGTTACTCCCTTAATTGAGGATGCTTTAACAGATCGTGATCAAGTTCATAGGCAAACTGCAGCAACTGTCGTCAAGCACATCACTTTAGGCTGTGTTGGATTAGGTTGTGAGGATGTGTTTATTCATCTCTTGAACTTGCTAATCCCAAATATTTATGAGACCTCTCCCCATGTTATTAATAGAATTCTCGAAGGTTTAGAAGGTATTAGAAACGCTATTGGTCCAGGTTTGATGATGAACTATGTTTGGACTGGGTTATTTCATCCTGCAAGAAAAGTAAGAACACCGTTTTGGAGACTCTATAATTCTGCTTATGTTCAACAGTTAGATTCACTAGTTCCCTTTTATCCAAAAATAGAGGAAGAACCTTACAAGCTTGATATTTTTGAGTCTGTAATTTGATTTAATCTATATAATGTATGTATTTATTACAATGGACTTGAACGATTTTTATATTAAGTGAAATCAAATGCTTAGATTTTGATGCAAGACATTCGCAATTATTCAATTTGTATTGCTAATATAAATCAGCCTTTGTTTGTGGTTTACCATTTCCGTTTTCTTCTTTTTCTTCATTTTCTTCTTGATTTTCTTCCCCTTCCTCCTCATCCCCAGCATCATCTTTATCTTCATCTTCATCTCCATCCTCTTCCTCTTCCTCCTCCTCTTCATCTTCTTCCCCTTCATCTTCTTCCTCTTCCTCTTCTTCTGAATCCTCGGATGTCTCCTCCTCAGATGATGATTCTGACTCGCTTTCTTCTTTGTATATCACCTTCCTCTTCGATGAAGTAGTAGGAATAGGGATTTCATTTGCAAAAAAATCATCTAAACTTTGTAATTTATATTTCTTTTGTTGATATTGTGGGGTGAAACTTTTCAACCCATTTTTTTTAAAATTTTCCTCAGAATTGATTGTATTTAAAGATTGTGGTGATATACTTTTAGCGACAGCTTTCACTTCAAATTCATCTCTGATTGAATCTGGAGGTAAGCTATTTGTTTCGTTCCAATTTGGTAATGTGTTATAATCACGAACAATATCATCGATAGGTAATGATAATATCAAATTTTCTTTTGCTGTTCCTGAAATTTCTAAAGGATCATTAATTCTTTTCAATGCCACTATAGGAACCGGTTTTGGAGCTTGAAGTATTAATGATGCCAATTGAGTTTGTTTAGAGTTTAATAATGAGTAAAACATTCTTGATCGATCCCTAATATCATAATCATCATCATAACGACCTAAATTTATGGCATAAGAAAACAATTCTGATATTGTTCCATCAAATTTATAATTATCTAGATTAATATCGTTAGTTTGTTCTTTATAATTTTCCAAATCATACGAATAAACTTTGGAAGCCAAAAGAATAATTTGATAACGGACTGCAGTAGTTTCATAACTAAAATTTTTCATCAATTTTCTCAATATATCTGGGGCTAATTTTGATTCAATCCCACAAAATTCCCCCACTAACCATATCACGGTTTCTCTTGCATCTTCAACTAATAAACCATTATCTAATAGTAAAGATAATTTGGCAACAGTTTTAATATTCATAATTTTGTTTTGTTGAACTAAATATCTAATAACATTTAAAAATTCCGAAGTTATTAATTTATCTCTATTTGAATTTGATAATTCGTTTAATAACCATTTTAAAATTTTAGAACTCCAGAACTCACTTATTTGTGAACAAATTCCTATTGATTTGACACTTTCAACAGCAATTCTTGGATCTTCTGAATTTAATACATAATATTGAAGTTCTGTAATTATTGATTTTATATTATTTTCATTACAAATTACTGACAAAATTTTCAATTTAAATTGAGAATTGTTAAAATCATCTTTTGGTAAAAGATAAAATCTCTTTTCATATTGAACAAAATTTGTTGAATCATGAATTGCCATATAAAGTATTGATTGAAGTACAAAATTTTGGGTTTCTTTTGATCCTGTTAATAAAATTCTAACCAATGAAGCTGGTATTTGAGCTTCTCTAAAAGTTTTTGGAGGGGTTAAATGAAAATAACTTCTTCCAACAGCCAATACAACTGCTTCATTTCTACTATAGGTCAACTTTTTAATTTTATTCAAAAATGATAACAAATCTGGATGATATTCAACGTCATATACTGGGAATGGAATCCCATTATAACTTTCTGGTAATTCGATAAATTCATGATCATTATCTGATGCAGTATTTATAATTTTTGGTTTTGGTAAATATAATCTTGCATAATTTGTAAATATTTCAATTGTATAAATTTGTGACCAATCATCAAATTCATCTAACAATGAAATGAATCGACGATAATGTCCATGTAAAAGATCAAAATTATTGGGGCATATATCTCTATATGCAAGTATAGTTGATCCTAAAACATTGACATTGGTGTCTTTTAATAATTTCTTTATAGATTCTACCAATTCATCTTTGGATGATTCACCATAATTGTTAAACAATTTTACCAATGAAATAGCAGCTGATTGTCTTACCAAAGGTGATTGATCATTCACACATTTTTTGATTCCTAACAATACAATTGGATAAATAGAACCGATTTTAATTTCAGACATAACTCTAATTGCCAAAGATCTTACTTGTTCATTTTTATCACCTAAAGATTTTTGAATTGCATTTATCGAAAGTAATGCCAAATCGTTCTCTTTATCAGCATATCTTAAAAGATAAGTGTATACTAGTTTCCTAATTTTTAAATTGGATGAACTAACGTTTTTAACCACATCTGTGAAAAATTGCGATGCATCCTCACCTTTAGATATTAGTAACGTAATATATTTAAGTCCTTTCAATACATCTCTTTCTGCTCTTGATGATAATAAACTAGAAACCTCTTGAGGTCTAAGATGGGTTGGTGTTTCTGCTAACTTTGCTGATGCGACTGCAGCTGCTTCCAATGTAAGATCACGGGCTGTTTCCAGCATTGATGTGATTCGAGAAAGTGAATCGGCCATTTCCCAAATTATTTTATCTCTCAATGGAAGACGAGTTTAGTCCAAAGTTAGATATTAATTAGATAAATATTGGCTTATAGAATTATCCTTTTTAGTATTGATTTGATCAAATAGTTTGATCAACTTTCTTCTTTGAACGTCCTGTTGTCGCAGGAGTGCTCATAACCGGCCGGCAAGATGAATTTTTTTAAACTATATATTATGTAATATATTAGTAATCTCTAATAACTTTAGTATATTAGGCGCTGCCAACTAACGTCTATTTGCTTAAGATTATTATTATTATAATTAAGAATTATATGCTTATAAATAAAATCTAACTTTTGCATTAAATTATAATTATAATAAAATATAATTGATATATATGGTATCAAATTTATTTTATTATTATATAATTATAATGTAGTATACGAAGTTTAAAATAATTAATACTATGACCTATCAAATAATAATATATATTGATTAATATTATATATTGTTATATATATAAAATTATAAAATGTATTACGACGTCGCGAAATTAAAATTATAAAAAATATAATTAATATAATAATATTATATAATTATATAATTAATTATAATATTATTTAATGTAATTATATAACTACTTACGTAATCCACACCAATCTGAATATTAAAAATTATTATATTATGTAATATATATATATAAATAATATACACTTATATTGTACATACAATTTTATGATAAGCCCATTAATATATTTACAGATATTGTCGATGATGATGTTGGCAGTAAACTTATTGTTATACTAGTGAATATATTTTAATTAAATATAATTCAAATAATATAAATTATATAGATTACGTTCAAGTAAATAAGATTCAGAATAAGACAATTCCATGTCTAGAGATTTAAATTATCGACTATACGATCATTACAAATCTGTATTATAATTTATTCACATTAAAAGCATTAATTAAATATATATATATATATACATTATATATTAGTTCCCCTCTCCTTTTCAATGGATATAGTAATGGGGATTTCCAAAAATTCATTTATAATTACTTGGATATTTAAAATCAGTAATTTCGTAAAAATTCTCCTTGATAGCTCTGATTGAAACAAACCTACTTAAAATGTTACCAGAACCAGCTTTATCATTGGTTCCACTTGCTCTAGCACCACCGAACCATTGTTGACCAACAACAGCACCAGTTGATTTATCATTGATGTAGAAATTACCTGCAGAATAACGTAATTTTTCTTCTGCTAATCTAATAGCATCACGATCTTTGGCAAAAATCGAACCAGTTAATCCATATTGAGAATTATTGTTAACTTGAGTTAAAATTTGTTCAAAATTAACATCTTCATATACATATGTGGTTAATAATGGTCCAAAGAATTCGGTTTTCAAAAATGGATGATTTGGATTGGTTGTTTGTAAAATGGTTGGTTCAATAAAATAACCTTTAGTCTTATCATATTCACCACCAGAAATTATAGTCAATTCTGGATCATTTTTAGCTTGTTCAATAGCTTCAGTGATTTTATTAAAACTAGCTTCATGAATAACAGGACCCATGAATCCATTCAATCCTTCAGGTTGTGAGGTATTCAATGGTTTGATAGTATTTAAAGATTCAATTAAAACAGTTTTAAAATCTTCCCAGATTGATTTTGGAGCAAATAAAATTGAAGTAGCTGAACATTTTTGACCTTGATATTCAAAAGCTCCACGTATAGTTGATAAGGCAGAATGTAATAATGATGCAGATGGATGAATGACATGGAAATTTTTACCACCAGTTTCACCAACAATTCTTGGGAAATCTTTATAAATATCATTGGCAACATTATCAGAGATTTTTTTGTACAAATTTTTGAAAACTTTTGTTGAACCTGTGAAATGCAATGCGGAAAATTCAGGATCTTTTAAAACAGTATCTGTAACTAAAACAGGTTCACCAGGAACAAAATTAATAACACCTTTTGGTAAACCAGCTTCTTCCAAAATAGTATACAATAAATAATTTGATAATGCAGCATATTTTGATGGTTTCCAAACAACAGTATTACCCATTAATGCAGGAGCACCAATTAAATTGGCTGCAATGGCAGTAAAATTGAATGGGGTAACAGCATACACAAATCCTTCTAATGGTCTATATTCAACTCTATTCCAAACACCTGCACTAGTTTCTGAAGGTTGGGTTGAATATAATTCTTGAGCATATTTAACATTGAATCTGAAAAAATCACTCAATTCTGTAACTGAATCAATTTCAGCTTGATAGACATTTTTACCTTGACCAAGCATTGTTGTTGCTAAAACATCATAACGATATTTTGTACTTATTAAATCTGCAGCTTTTAAAAAAATAGCAGCTCTATCAACAAATGGGGTATTTAACCATTTCAATTTTGCTTGTTTAGCAGCATCAATTGCTAATTTAATATCTTCTTCTGATGCTTGAGTTACTGTAGCCAATTCTTGAGATAATTTACCAGGGTTTATTTGAGTTTCAATGGTTCTTGAGGTATCTTTTCCATAGATTCTTTCACCATTAATAACCAATGGAATATCTAACGATCCATTATCGGTATATCTTAATAATGATGCTCTGAGTAAATCCCAATCAACTGGTTCAGTATGACTAAATGGTTTAACTGGTTCATTTTTAATTGTTGGGATCGCAGGTGTTGACAATTGAGCAAATGATCTTATTTGTGAATAGCCTCTAGTTTGAAATTGCCATAAGGCACGGGTAGATATTCTAATAGACATTTGTGTCAACAGAATATTATATATAGATTAATTCAAGGGTTTTATGAGACGGAAAGAATAAGAATGAAAAATAGAAAATAAAAATTAGATGATTTCAAGTGAATTTTATACTGTTAAAGAAACAATAAGAGATGAGAGTAAAAATGCCTTTGATTTTTTTTTTTCTTCCCCGGCCCAGATTTTTGATGACACTTTATCAATGAGCTTTCGGAAATCATTGCAATTTTTATTCTCGATAATTTTAAAACCCGTAGTGGAAGATGGATGAAATTTAATTGGAAACATTTAGCGAAAAACTTCCGTCGATAAAGATATATCTAACGGCATCAGTTTTTATGAATATAATCAATACTTGAGAAAAGATAAATTACAATTAAAAGCCTACGAATCGATTATTAGATAAAAATTAAATCTATAGATTCATTATATAATATAAATATATTACTTCAATAAGACTAAAATTAAAAAAAAAAAGGGTGACACAATCAAAAAAAAAAAAGGTTAAATAATAAATAAATTTTTAAGAAAGCAACGACAGAATGTCAAATTGTGTCAATTTATACCCAGAGATGTTAAAACTTCTTCCTCTTCAATTTGTAATTCTTCATCTGTCTTTACTTTCAAACTTAAAATCAATGCCCCAATTGTAGCAATTCCACCAAATCGGAAAACCCAACTTAAACTTTTATCATATATAGCACCATTAGAATCCCCACCGGTTGATAATAATGCAAATAATATACTACTTAATAATGAACTTATAACTTGTGGGGCAGCAACAAACACATTATGAATACCCAAGATAATACCAGCTTCATGTTCATAATTTTCATATTTTTCAATTGAATTTTTATTCAACAAATATATATCTGAATCTAAATGAATTTGCTTTTGAATTTTATTTTTAACCACTTTAATTTTGGAAATTTCTTCAGATATCAATACAAATGGAGCCCATAAGGCAATACCCCATGTAATACCTAATATTGCAAATAAATAAATTGCACCTTGGGAAGTTTTGATGAAAAATGTTCCAATCATACAAATTATAAATAATATATGGGATAAATACCAAGAATTTCTAACTGTTAACCATTGTAAATGATTTGATCGAAATGTTTCAATTATTTGGAAAATTGGATTATCACTAAATATTGGTTTAATTTCTTGATCATCTTCATTTATAATAGGTTTAACCAAAAATGGTAAAACAATATCAACTATAAAACTTGTGATTGAATGTAATAAAAGTGCAATAGATCCTCTTCTTGTTGCTGCATCTTGTAACCATTGTAATTCATTATCATTCAATGGAGGTAAATTAGGATCACGAGTTTCCCAAAATTCATATTTATAAAGATCACCAACATATGTTGTAGTATAAAATAACATTGGGAAATATCCAATCCATGCGAAAAATTCTGCAAAACATACCAATTTAACTTGAGGTGATAATCTTTTTATGGTATGAATTGTTTGTTTAAATATTGATTCGATAATTCCAATAAATGATTGAGGATTATCAATTCCTAAATCTTGTAATCGTTTCAAATTTTTTCTTCTTTCTGAAATAATTACAATATCAGTTGTTGGATCTCTTTCTTTGATATAATTTAATGAAATTAAAGTTGTCAAAATCAATGTTAAACTTGCAATTGTTGCCAATATTTGAAATTGTCCATTACCTAAAAATGGTAAGAATTCATTCAATTTAATTGAACCTAAAAAAAACCCCAAAATATTAAACCCACCAATTAATATAGCAGCAAATGCATTAGCAATTTGTTGTTGATGAGTAGGTACATTATCAACAATATAAGCTCTACTTGAAGATTGAATCACAGCTATAGAAAAATCTATGAAATAAATTGAAAATGCTGCAAATGGTATAGTTGAATTTTTGATAATTTGTAAATCTGTTCCCTTGGGGAAAAATAATTTGAATATATCAATTGAATAACTCAATGCAATCAATGATATAGTAGTTGATATACAACCTGAAATGATAAAATTTCTTCTTCTTCCATTTTTATTCGAAGAATTATCACTAAATAATCCAATAATAGGTTGACCAATACTTCCACTCAATGGACCAGCAATCCAAATCAATGCCAAAGTATGTTTAGACATACCCAAAGATAATAAAAAGGGTGTACCTTCTGAAAATTCAGTACACCATGATAGTTGAAGTCCACCCACTATTATTGTTAACATCAAGATATAAAATATTGATCTATGTGGATTGATCGAATCTTCCAATGCTTCTAAATGGGAAAGTTCATCGATTGTCAAAGCTAATTCAGTTTCATCAGTAATATTAGTTGTAGATGTAGATGTAGTAGTTGTTGTTAAACCTGGTGAATTGTTAGCAGCTACTTGTGGCAATAGTGAACTAACCTCCTGATTGAAAACCATTATGTTCTTTAAGCTTAATTCTGGTTTATATCCCTTTCAAAAACTTTTAAAAATATCAATTAAAATCTTTTATTATTATTATACTTTGTTGTTTGCCAAAAGATTAAAATCATTGCTTGAATCTGGGGAATCAAAAAAAATTGTGACAAATCCAAAAAATCAAAAAATCCAAAAAATCCAAAAATCATCAAAAATGAAAGACGCGTTTTTTAAGAAAGAAATTGAAATTCTCTATTTTTAAATAAATTTATCTAAATATCTTTTTCAACTTTAAATTTTACCATTAGATAAATATTCAAAGAGGCAAAGATTTATTTCTATACAAAATGCAATTTGAATCGAGGAAAAGAATACATGAATATGATTATGAAGAATTTGATCATTTAAAAGAACGCGTAATGTATTGGGAACAAACCAAGAGATTTCAAGAATCAAGAATCACAACTACAACTCATCGTGAGTGAATATATGGAAAAAGAAAAAATTAATATTATATATTCTAACTTTATATTATAGAAAAAACAGTGGAAATGATGATGAATGCTTCGATGAATTTAAAACAATTACCAAGAGTTCAATTGGATGATTTATCGGATATTGATAAAGATTTATTACCTTGTTCTAATAAATTTAATCAAAAACCTTTTTGGCCACAATTGATTAAACCTTTGAGAAATAAAGATTGATTGAATTGAAAAAAAGATATAGATCTTTAATTTATTTCATCTTTTAAATTATATTCACAAACCATCGATTGTTCCAACGAACTGGGTGTTCTGATGTTGTCCTTTAATTTTTTTTTTTTTTGGTTTGTTGATTTTTAAACAGAGAATTTGAACACAAATGTTTTCTATCTTTAATGATAAAGCTTTTGAATTCTATATTTAATTAGGAGACTATTATAATACAAATGCCTTCAATTGATTTAGATGATATAACCATACATAACAAAAAATTATTACAAGTAATTAATGAAAAAACTTTACCTATTATTTATGATAAAGAATTTTATAATAATCCATTGAATGGATTTTCTAAAATTGCATATTATGGTGAAATTCCAGTTGGAATAATTAAAGCAAAATTAATAGTTCCATCAAATCATTCAATTCCAACTTCAATTTATATTGAATCATTAGCTATATTAAAACCTTATAGAAATTTAGGAATTGGGAAAAAATTTATTGAATTTATTAAAGATGAAGCTAAAAGATCTTATTTACATGAAATTAAATTACATGTTTGGAATCATAAATCAAATACGAAATTAATTGAATGGTATCAAAATTTAGGATTTGAAATTAAAGAAGAATTAATTGATTATTATAAAAAATTTGATTTAGAAACTCCCAATGCTTATTTACTTTCAATTAAATTTTAATTTAATAATAATATTTT
The DNA here is from genome assembly GCA_030581415.1 of Waltiozyma mucosa. NCBI lineage: Eukaryota > Fungi > Ascomycota > Saccharomycetes > Phaffomycetales > Wickerhamomycetaceae > Waltiozyma > Waltiozyma mucosa. The sequence goes on from JAKTTK010000188.1 coordinate 29,484, forward strand.
AAATATAATATTTAATATACATAATTCTGGGGAAGGTTGTTATTCTTCCCCCCCGAGAAATTTAATTATTATCATTATCAGTATCTATTCTTCAGATTCATCTTCTGTATCAGTATTTATATCAGAAAAATCTTCATCATCTTCCAAATCACTTTCATCATCATCATCATTATCACTTTCATAATCATCATCTATTCTATTTACTTTATCTCCTCTCAATTGAGCTAATGCACCTGCAATTGAATCTTCATCTGGATCTGGAATATCGTATTCAATTTCTTCCAATTTAGCAGGATTTTCAACATTCATAATAACTGGGAAATCTAAATCTGGAACAAAATAATCTAATGATTTAATAATAACTCTAAATTGATATTTTCCTAATTCATTAGGAGTTGGTTGATTGAATGGAATTTTAAAAGTTCCAATTTTAAAATTTTCTAAATTTTCAAATTGATTTTGAGATAATTCTAAATTTGATAAATCTAAATTTTGAACAAATATTGGATTATCTGCAATTTTACCATCTTTTTGTACTATAATATATGCAATATAATTTGAAATTTTTTCAACAGGAAAATATGGTGCATAAGTTTTAGGTAATATTGGTTGTTCATTAACAATTTTAAATGGATCTTTTAAATATTCAAATGATTCATCTTCTTTTAAAAAAATTTCAGGAATTTTTTTAACAAAATTTGAACCTTTATGTAATGGTGATTTAACTAAAACTTTAATTGAAATATGAGCATTTGAATTTGGTGTAACAATTTTTTCACCAGGAACTTTAAATTCAGCTTTAATTAATTTTAAAATTGGAATTTTTTTAGCTATTGATAAAGTTTGAATCAATTCATCATCTGATTTGATTCCTAAAGTTGATTTGATTTCATCATTTGATAATTTTAACAATTTACTCAATCTAATAATATTGGTTTTATCAACAACATCAACATCAACATTTGGTAATTGTAACAATTCATTTTTAATTGATGGTGTTAAACGTTGAATAAAATGTTTTAAAGTTTCAATTGCAACATTGGTAATTTCAGTATTTCTAAAACTTGAACTTATATCAATTAATCCATAAATTAAAATTGGAATTTTAGAAATAATTTGTAATTCATAATGTTTTAATTCTAATTTTTGGAAAAATTTGTTAAAAATTTCTAAAATTTCATCATTTGATTCATTTTCTTCAGTAAATTTTGACGATGGTAATAATTCTTTTAATTCTTTTGATTGACTCAACCATTTTAAAATGGTTTCAATTTTAACAATTTCTGAAGGTTTATAATTCAACAAATTTTCAACAAATAAATTTGCAGAATCGTTATGAATCCCCTTTTTAGTAAAAGATTTAGTTCTTTTCCACCAATTATTGACAAAATAAGGTAAAATCAAACCAATCAATATAATATAGATAGCTAATAAAAATGGGGAAGATTTCCCCTCGATTAAAAATTTTGGAAGTGCAATTCCATGTAAAGTTTGTTGAGGACCATCAGGATGACCATATTTTTCATAATTTTCTCTAGTAATTTCATCAGTTAAAGCTTTATAAGCTTTAGTTATAAGAACAAATCTTTCTTCAAGTTCCTTTTTCTCTTCATCTGATTTATTTCTAATTTTATCAGGATGATATTTAATTGTCAATTTTTTATAATGAGATTTAATATCTTTCTCATTTGTACCATATTCAATTTCTAATAATTCATAAGGATCAAAATTATTTGGATTTGGAATTGATGAAATTTCAGTTGTAGAAATTTTAAATATTAACGATGTAATAAATAACCAACCTATTAATAAAATGAAATTTTTTTTATTAAAAATTTTAGATTTTTTATTCTTTGAACGGAATTTTTTAATATTTGATGAAATTTGATTAGATTCGTCAATTGATCCAATAGTTGTTGTTGAATTTTTAGATTTTATAAATAAAATTTCATAAATTGATTGTAAAGTCAATGGTATTATCGCAACAGATAAAATTGCCAATATAAAAACTGGCCATGTTTCATTATTTTCATCATATGAATAACGAGAATTCATTTTATTGGAACAATTTGAATTAATTGATCTAGTGTATTGTATTTAATGTATATGAAGGGTGAGTTGTGGATATATATATATGCAATTGAGTAAATCGAAAAACACCAAAACAGAGAATGAAATTATAAAAAAGTATAATGATGATATAATTTATTTATTAAATAGATCCATTAAAAATTGATGAATTTAAAAAGTTTCAACTTTATGGTTTTAAATAATAAGAAACAAACCACGTCGACTTTTTTTTTTTGTTGTTGTTCAAAGAAAAAAAAAAAAACAATTTCGCGCGTGTTTTTTTTTCTTTCCCAAATTTTTTTTTATCAAAGTCCAAAAAAAATATCAAAAAATATCAAAAATTCTTTGGATTTATAGATTTGTAAAAATTTAAATCAGATAGTTTGAAAAGAAAGGTATATATCTATTATACATTCCTTCTTAAATTCTACTTCCTTCTATTGCATTACCGAGAAAAACCTGTTCATTCTATTTTTTCTATTTATTTTTTTTCCTAAATCAATTTCTACCATCCATCATCATCATCATTAGTCTAATCAATTCTCAAATTTAAAAAAAAATGAGTTTTAGAGGTGGAAGAGGTAATAATAGTTATAACAATTATCATAACAATAACAACAATAGAAACAATTATAACAATAGACCTGATCAAGTCAATGAACTTGCACAAAGATCTATGCAACAGAATTTAATTCCTGTTCAAATCTTGGGTTGGGAAGGTGCAAGTAAAGATGATTTAGTTTCATTTCTTTCTAGAAAAACAAGAATTGTATTATTAAATTCCATTATAGAAAATAATGCAGTGATTGGATATGTTAAAAATGAAAATGAAGCAGATTCTTTAGTTAAATGGTCTGGTGTTAAATTTGCTGGAAATTCTTTAAGAATTTCTAAAAAATCTTCGCAAGAAACTTCAAATACAATTCAATTGTTGAAAAATTTTATTAAAAGACGATATGATTTCAATTTAAAATTGTTAAATCTTTCACAAATTTCAAATGATCCTGAATTACAACAACATGGTGCATTTAATACAATTTCTACTCAATCCAAAATGTTTCAAGCTTTAATGAAGTTAGCATCGAATGAAACTGAATTAATTGTAGAAAGTATTGATTTATCAAACAATAATTTGGAAGATTTTACTGGAATTACTTCATTAGCATTTACATTTCCTAAATTGAAAAATTTATCCTTATCAAATAATAAAGTATCAAAATTAAAATCTTTAGAAAGTTGGAAAAATAGATTGAAACATTTAAGAGAATTAATAATGATAAATAATCCAATTTGTTCAGATCCATTGTATAAAGATGAAATTTTGAAAAATTTCCCCAAATTAATAGTATTGGATGGTATAATAATTAGAGATGAAACAAAATTACAAAATATTTATAAATTACCTTTCAATAAAAGACAATTTTTCTTTGAAGATGAAGAAATTCAAAATTTATCAACCCAATTCATTCAAAATTATTTACCATTATGGGATTCAAATAGATCACAATTGTTATCATTATATTCATCGGAATCTCAATTTTCAGTTTCTGTTGATACTTCTGTTCCAAATGATTCAGATTCAAATCAAAATCCATTTGGATTTTATATTCCAATTTCAAGAAATATTGCAAGAGTTTCATCTGAAAAGATTAGAAGACAACGATTAGGTAAAGGTCCAGAAGAAATTTTTAAAATTTTTAAAAATTTACCACAAACTAAACATCAATTATTAACAAAACCTCAAAATTATTCGATTGAAAGTTGGAGATATCAACAAATTAATGGGTTTATTATATCTTTACATGGAGATTATGAAGAAGTTGGAATACCTGAATCAGATGCAAATAAACCACCTTCTGGTCCAAGAAGATCAACTCATTTAAATTCAAATTCTAATAAATTAGCTCCAAAATCCTTTGATAGGGTTTTTGTTATAGTTCCATCCTCAAATGGATTTATTATTGCATCTGATTTATTATCAATTAGACCACATTCAAATCCTCAAGCTTGGATAGAAGGTAAACCACAACCTCAAACATCATCATCTTCATTATCATCATCAGCATCAGCAGCAGCAGCAGCAGCAGCACCACCACCACCACCATTAGGAACAGCGGCAGGGGCATCAGTAGTACCATCAGGATCACAAATATCATCCAATGCTCAACCTGTTGTTCCAAATCCACAAAATGATGTTCAACAAGGACAATTTACCCCTGAACAACAAATTTTTTTACAAAAATTATCACTTCAAACTAAACTAAATGAACAATTTACAATTTTATTGGCCCAACAAACCAATTGGAATTATGAAGAAAGTTTTAGAACTTTCCAAAATTTCCAAGCTTCAGGACAAATTCCAATTGAAGCTTTCCGTAAATAGATTTGTATTTATATTTATATATAATGGTAATATTAAATAAAAGTTAATATATTATTGGGTTAACCATTGTGTAATTGTAACTTTTGATCGATTCAGATCAGCCTTTAAACCCTCCCCTCCAAAATAGGAATATTTCCCTTAATTTATAAGGTTATGAACCCTTGGATAATTCACCTCTGTCTCAGAAATTTAAAAAAAGCCTCCGTTTTCTTTTTATTCAAAGATAATCAAAGAAATATTCTTTGGATAGTTGACATTAATTATATACTTATAAAGGTTTTAAATATTGTGGTCTTTCTTTATATTTGTTATTATTGTTGTTAATTTTGTCGGTAACCTTCACTTATTGTTCTATTTTGTTTTTTTCTTTTTTTTTTTCTGTTCTTCAATCACCGCCTCCTACTGTTTGACATATATTCTTTACATTAAGATATACCCCATTTCCTTTAATAATGTCCTATCATGGACTACCCAGTGAACCTCCAAGTTATGAAATGGATTTCGAAGAAACAATTCCCTCATCAAGAGAACCATTTCTTGAAAGAGCTCAAAGATTTACCAGAAGAAAGATAATAACTCCAGTACGAGATTTATTAGATCCTATAGCAGAAGGTTATTCACATTTATCAAGACTTTCAGAATTATATTTGGCAAAACTTGGGAATCCATTGATATTGAAAAGGGTTTTCTATGTGATATTTATTAGTATTATAATGTTTTTCATTTCGAAAACTGGGGTAATTACTGGGGATTTACCAACTCAAGAAGGTTCATTTTCTAATATAGATTTATTGATGAAATTTATCAATGAAAATATTGATTTGAAATCATTGGAAGAGAATTTGGAATATCTATCTTCAATTGATCATATTTCAGGTACAATTGGTGATTTGACATTGGCTAGATATATTGAATCATTATTAAAAGATTCATTTAAATTAGATTCTGTTATATTTGCAGAAGATAAAACTTTGTTGAATTATCCAGAAAGAATAACTTTAAATTATGATGATATTGAATTAGATTTGACAAAACAATACAATCCATTATCCAAAAATGAAGAAATTGATTCTGTTAATTTAATTTATTTAAACTATGGTCAAGAATTAGATTATCAAAAATTGATTGATAATTCAATAAATTTTGAAAATTCAATAGCAATTATTAAAAATGGTAAAATTCCAATTTCACAAAAATTAATAATTGCAGAAACTTTTGGTATTAAAGGTATTTTATTCATTTCAAATTATGAAGAATATCCTGAATCTTTTGAAAAAATTAGTGCTGCAATTCCAAATTTTTATCCTGGTAATCCTTTAATTCCAGATTGGTCACCACAAAATTCAAATAAAAATAAATTAAGTATGAAAGATTCATCAATTTCTAAAATTCCATCAGTTTCACTTTCAAGAATTCAAGCTTTACCTCTATTAAATAAATTAAATTCAGGTTATAAATTTGATGATGGATATTATTCAGGTGATTCTTCATTAAATGAAAACTCCAGTATAATCAGTTTGAACAATAATGTTACTTTTGTAGAAGATCATCCAATTTGGAATGTTTGGGGTAAAATTGAAGGTAGAGAACAAGCAGATCAAGCTATAATTATTGGAGCACAAAGAGATTCATTAAATTCCGGTACAATTACTGCTAATTCAGGTACTGTTGTATTATTACAAATTGTGGAATTGTTCAATAAATTGAAAGAAACCTATCAATGGCAACCATTGAGATCAATTTATTTTATTTCATTCGATGCCACAGAATATAATTTTGCAGGTGCCGATTTGGAAACTAAAAAGGGTGAATTTAAAGATGTTATTGCATATATTGATTTAAATGATATTATTTCAGGTGATGAATTACAAATTAAATCATCTGGACTTTTAGAATCAAAATTTAAAGAATTTTCAGAATTTGAAAACATTCAATTCAAAAATTTTGATGAATATAGAAATTATATTCCATTTATGAGATATGGTGTACCAATTGTTGATATTGGATTTAAAGGATCTAATTATCCTAAACTTACTAATGATGATAATTTTGAAAATTTCCAAAATTTAAAAATTGATTCTAATTATTTAAAATTTCAAACAATTATTAAAATAATTTCTAAAATCATTTTATCAATAAGTGATGATCCATTAATTCCATTTGATATAACTAGATTTGTAAATAAAATAGATGAAGATTTTAGAGATTTACAAAATTATATCAATTTTAAAAAACCAGATTCTCAATTTAATTTTGATCCTATAATTAAATCATTGTTAAAATTTAAACAATTTGGAACAGATTATGATGAATGGAAAAATGCATGGTCTAGTATAGTTAATAATAATGAGGGAATAGAACCATCATTATTTTCAATTCATAGATGGAATTGGAATGCAAGATTGGCATTAATTTCTAAAGTATTTATAAATCCAGATGGAATTTCCCAAACCCGGTGGAATTACAAAAATATAATTACTGGTCCACAATTTTTTAAACCTGAAGAGGGGGATTTTAATTGGTTTAGTTTCCCAAGTATAAGAGATGTTGTTGATGAAGATGGTAATATTCAACAAGAGATTAATAAAGTTGGGGAAATCATTCGTAAAGGTGTTGAAATTTTCAAAGAATAAATGAAAATGAAAAGAATAAAGTGAATTTTATATTTGTGTTAATTATATTCTGGTTTAGGTTTATGTTTTTTTTTTGTTGTTCTTTTATATAGGTGTGATAGTTTAATTTTTTATGACTAAATTTTATTCAAATTTTTTTTTTTGATATACAATTTTGTAAAGATTTAAAGTATGCAAGAATTAATTATAAATATATTATTATTATTTTTTTATTTAATTTTGATCATCAATTCAATTAACAAATTTTTTATTTTCAAAATTTCCTCCTTTTAGGCCATTTAATAACTTTATCAATCCCATTAGATGGATAAAAAAATTCCAAAACTTTTAAAATAAAAATATCAACAATAAAACAAAGTATAAATAATTTTCCAGCCCAAATCCCACATTTATGAAATTTTTTCAATTGATTCAAATTACTTAATTTATCTTCAATTCTAATTGAATTATAAACATTTTCTGTTCTTTTAGCAATATTACTCCAATCATACATTTTAGTAACTTGATCATGAAATTTTGATGTATCAATTTTATCATCTTGTAAAAGTTTAATACCTCTCAATGTTGATTCAACTAATGAATCAACTGAAGGATTAGCAAATATAGTCATATTTGAAGGTAAAACTTCCGGAATACCTCCAACTCTTGTAGTTACAACTAATAATCCACAAGATGCAGCTTCTACTAAAACAGTGCCAAATGCTTCGGTTAAAGTTGGATGTAAATAAATATCACCTTTAACCATAACATCTCTAACTTGTTCATGTTTAACTCCACCTATCAATTCAACACGATCTTGTAATCTAAATTTTTCAATTGTTTGTTGAATATCTATAAATTTTGGTCCATCACCTGCAATTAAAAATTTTACTTTTGAATTAGCTTGACAAATTTTTGGAATCATTCCAGCTAATAAATCTGCTCCTTTATTAGGAAATAATCTTGATATAACTATAATGGTGATTTCATCTTTAAACAAATTTCCCCCCGAATTTTTATTATTTGGATTTGGTGCAAAATCTTGAGAAATTACAGCATTTGGTATAACTGAAACTAATAAAGGATCAGTTGCACCTCTTAAAACTATATTTTCTTTACAAGTATTTGAGACACATATAATTCTATCAACACTATTCAATGTAAATTTCAATGCCTTATTACCTAAAATACTTCCCACATCTGCAAATCCATATAATGAATGATCTGTAAAGACTGTCTTCAAACCCATTGTTGAACCATGGAAAACCGCTTCATGAGCAAGAGAACTTAATGATGCATGGCCATGAACTATATCAATATTTTCTCTTATAAATATGTTTCTTAAAATAGGGAAAGCTGCAAAAACAGTAGGAAATGTAGTTTGTCTATACAAGACTAAAAATGGAATATAATAAACTTTTAAACCATTTGTTAAATATCGTACTCCTTTTCTATTGTTATAATGATGTGTTATAATCACCACTGAATGACCTTGTGATATTAATTTTTGAGATAAATGATAGATATGAAATTCTACACCTCCTGGTTGTGGATAAAAGAAATCACAAACCATTCTATATGGTACAAACCGTTAGTATTGTTTTAATCTTTTTGATAGTATTAAGAAATAAACTTACGCTATATTATATGGCATTATGATTATAGATTAAAGTCTAAGTTTTAACCAATTTAATGGGATGGAACAATTGAACAAAAAACAAAAGAGTGAATGAAATGAGGCTAAAAATATGGGAAATAAATGGATTGAATATAATGGATCAACTTGATGAGTTTTTTTTATTTTTATTTAAAAAAAAGAAAATCAGTTATAAATTGTTATTACCTTTAGATATTCCTCCCTCCAGCCACTTGATAATCATTAATATATTTAGAATTTTTTATTCACCTCCAAAATTATATCTGCATGATCATAAAATTATTTATATATATATTATTATTATTACTAAAAGTATCGATAATATTTTGATGGAGATTTTTGGATTATTTTTTTTTATATAGAGAGGAAAAAAAAAATTAAAATAGTAAAAAATTTCAGCACGTGATTATTTTTTTAATCTTTCTATTGGTTACGAGCACTGTTTATAAGGCTTATATAATCATTGTGACATATATTTCACGACGTTTATTTAGGAAATTCCAGGTAGGAATTTCCCCTCAAAACTAAGGAATTTCCCCTCAAAACTAATTCGTCCAGTTTCACATATAAAAGAAGAATTTTATAACAAGTTACAAATATACCTTTTGTATAGATAGTTTTAATAGAAACAAGTTTTGTGTATTTTATGGTTAATATTTATCTAATTAGTAGAATACCATAAATATATACCACAAGTCAGTACAAAAATTTAAATTTTTGTTTACCATCTGATAAAAAGTTTTTAAAACTTACGTTATTGTCAATTATTGCTAAGTTACCCTCAACCCTTATTTTCGCTCTCAAAATCAATTCTGGTCATGGCTAAAGCAAAAACTAGATCTCAAACTCCTAGTGCTTCTTCCTCAGCTGCTTCATCACCATCAGACGACAGCCACAACGGTGAGTACGAAGAGTACTTCCAAGATGGTGAAGAAATGACACCCAACGCCAACATTACGGAACCGACCAGTGCTGAAAAAGTCGATCAAGTCAATGAGCGCATTGATAAACTTGAATCAATGCATCAGTCAATGGAAACAAAACTTGAATCAATGCATCTGTCAATGGAAACAAGACTTCAAGAAGATATCGGCCAAGTTTTGAAAGCTATCCAAAACAGCAATAACGCGGTTACTCCAGTCTACGCCGGTACCAACCCAGCTGAAAATCGTTTTCCAGGTGACGAGGGCATCAATTCTAGCACCAACAAGGCTAATTCCATCAAAAACGAAAACGACTTTGCCGCAAACAGTTCTGACCTAGGTCAAGCCAAAGGGCAATTTATCAAAACCGCTGCTGAGCCTCCGTTAGAACGCCAATCTCCAGGGTTATATGATATCAATAGATTACTCACTGACAATGTTAAATTAGAGAATATCCAAAATTTGACCAATGTTAGAAAATTAGATGCTAACAATATTGTTGACAAGAAGAGACTTATTGCTGTTGCTATATCTCACGTTATCAACGGACCTGTAGGTTTAAATAAAATAACAACATATAATGACTTTAATGGCAATAAGTTTGATACTTCTATAAGAGCATTATTTAAGAATAGCTCGAATATAACCCACTCCTCATGGTTGGAACTATTAAAGATTGTTAAAACATTCATTCCCTCGAATCTAGTTACACCTATGACAAGAAAGTATGGTGAAAATTATCCAAATGCAGCCTTCTATAAAGACCACCCAGATAGACACCCATGAGTTTCAATGCATCACTACCCTCCACGGTATATTTCCCAACCTATCAACAATAGTCGCTGATAACGGAGCAAGCTTTCGAAGTTCATACCTACAACAAGCTATCTCTCAACACTTCCCCAATTTAGAGCTTAGATACTCAAGTAATTATTACCCAGCTAGTAACGGTCTAGTAGAAGCTAAAAATAAGCTACTGAAGAGACTACTCAAAGCCACACCACTAATGATTTTATAAATTGGTCACAATCTCTACCCAAAGCGACCATGCTACTTAACCATCTCAAGACCACCGTCAGCTATTCTCCCTCCTTTCTATTCAATGGTACAACACTCAATCAATTGCAATTTAATTCTTATTTCAAGCTCAACCAAGAGATTACGGATTCCGCAATACAAATAGATTATTATAAAGATTACCCAAAATCGTTATATCAAATTGACACAAGTATACCACAGATTAGACCATTTGCAACGCATAAAAAACGATAGAACAAAAAAATTCCAATGAAAAAACCCGTTCATAAATCGTTATGCTCACCAAGGTACTTTTTCTGTGGGGGGAATGGGTATTCAAATATAAACCTAAGTTAAAGAAAAGTGATCCAAACGCAGACGGTCCTTATCTAATTGCAAGAGTTTTTGATAAAGATGCATACAAGCTACAACATGCCAATGGAAAACTAGTCAAAGGCACTTACAACTTTCGTCATTTAAAGCCCGCTTATAGTTACTTCGGAAGCCCAATTAGAACATTATCAGATATCAAAACAGGGATAGAAAAAGAAGAAAAACGATATATACGAGATAAAATAAAGGAAATAAATTCAACTTTGCAACAAACATAGTTTCATCGTTGAAGGGAGTATTTGTGTTATATTCACGTTTATTTCCCCTCGAAACTATTTCGTCCAGTTTCACATAAAAGAAGAATTTTATAACAATAACAAATATACCTTTTGTATATTATAGATAGTTTTAATAAAAGGGGTTTTGTGTATAATTTATAGTTAATTATTTAGTTAAGTAGAATACCATAAAACTATACCACAAGCTGTCAGTACATTATAAGCCTATGATTATATAATCATAATAAAAGCTGACGAGATATTTAGCGGTAAGTGTGTCATGAGCTGCCGTGTAATTTCTTGGTTTTTTTTTTTCCTCCTTCCCCCGCCCCAGCTAGCTCACAGGGCCAGTAAAGACATGGTAAATTGTCATAAGTTTCTAGTTAGCCAGAACCCCCCAGGGCTCCAATCATTTCTGCACAGTGGCGATTTCATTTATAGCTCATAAAATTAAACATTCAGCTGTTGCTGCCAAAATTATTGAAAGAGAACCTTTTTTCGTACCACTTTTAATTTGACGCCATACATTATTAAAAAAATTGGAATATAATCATCACCTGGCTCGTATACGTAAATTACATTATAAGAATATATACCAATCTATATAACTTTATACAATATCAATTCTTATAGTTCAGTTAAATAATTGATTCTTCCCTTCTTACCCAATTAATTGAAAAACACGCACAAAATATTATAATATAAATGTCATTCATTAAGGATTTACTTTTCCCTGTTAAAACATCCGACCCAACAACAGATTCATCAACATCAATTTCAACCTCTACAACAAAAGAACCTATAGTTGAAGGTTTATTTACACCACGTACATTATCAAAATTTAATGGTCATGATGATGAAAAAATATTCATTGCAGTAAAAGGTCAAGTTTTTGATGTTAGTACAGGAAGACAATTTTATGGTCCAAGTGGTCCTTATTCAAATTTTGCAGGTCATGATGCTTCAAGAGGATTAGCATTGAATAGTTTTGATTTCGATACTATAAGATCATGGGATCAACCAATTGATGATTTAAATGATTTAACAGATGAAGATAAAGATGCTTTAAACAATTGGGAAGAACATTTTAAAAAAAAATATCCAATTGTTGGTCAATTGGTTGCTGAAAAATAGTTTTATTCAATATATATTAGTATTTATTTTAATGATTTTTTAAATCTACTTATTTTAATAGGATTTCCATTTTCATCAATAGGTTCTAATTCTTTATCCTTTATATCATCATTAATTTTATTCGATTTGATAATTTGAGGGTTAAAATATTTAAAAACCATCTTTTTACGTAATTCTGAATATTCCCTTTCCATAATATTATCATCGATTGAATATTCAGGATCTTCAATTTCTTCATTTTCTATAATTTCATCCAATAATATTGGACCTTCATCAAATTCTTCTTCTTCATCTTCATCTTCATCTTCATTTATATTTGAATCTCCAGTATAAACTTCAATATCAGTAATTGAATTCAATAATTGTTCATCATCTTCATCATTTTGTATATATTCTTTAATTTTTAAAAATTCTTCCTCATCAAATAAATCATCATCTTTTAAAGAAGTTTGAGGTGGTTTAATAATATAATTTTCTTGATTTGAAATTATAGATTCTTCATTAGAATTTGGAATTGAAGTGGAAATTGGTTGAGAAATTATAGTGGAAGATCTTTGAATTTTATTAGTTTTCAATTGATTTTGTTTAAATTTTGATATTTTTAAAGGTTTAGAATCATTTTCTATAAAATTTTGAGATTTTGTTGAATTATTGGATGAATTGGAATTTGATTGTTTAAATTTAGAAACTTTTGCAGTATTGATTTTCTGCTTATCATCAACAAGATTATCCTTATCAACAAGATTATCCAAATCCTTATCAACTATATCACCAGTTACAAAATCTTTATTTGAATCATTGTCAACTTTATATTCTAATTGTTGATTAACATTAGGAATTGATTCATTATTCAATCTAGCTTGTTTAAATTTGGATATTTTAGTCATTAAATTGTTCATATTTTGTAAATCTTGTGATATATTTTCAATTTCTTTAATTTGTAATTCTTTTGCAAAAGAAACTGATTTTGATTTAAAATTTTGTCCCTTTAAACTAGATTTTAATGGTTTGGAACTTTGTAAATCATTTGAATTTATTTCATCTATAGGAATGATTGATTTATCATCAATTTCTTGATCTTTTTCTTCATTTTGTTGATCAACTTCTAATTGATTTTCTGCTCTTAAATTTTCCAACTCTTTCATAAATAAATCTCTATGATCTTTAGGTATCAAATTATTCCATCCATTATCCTCCTCATCATCATAATCTTCTTCATCATCATCCTGATAATAATAATCCCGATCATAAATTTCTTCATCGTTATAATCTTCTCCATCTTGGAAAAATTCTTCTTCATCAATTTCATCAGAAATTAATTGTAATTGTAAAATATCATCTTGATCAATAGCTGGTCTTGATGAATCAAATTTTTTTTCAATCAATTCTTTCTCTTGTTTTGAGTCATTCTTATTATTTTCAATTTCTAATTGTGAAATTTCTTTGGAAAGTGAAGAATTAGGATCAACAATATTCATCTGTTTGAAAAGTTTAAAAAATTCATTATCAATTGGTTGAATTTCTGAATCATTATTATCTTTATTCAATTCCAATTCATTTTCTTGAATATCTCGTTCTATAATTGTTTCTACCAATGGTTGAGTTCGATTCTCTATAATGTCATCATTCAACCCTTCATCTTCACTTGAATCATGTTCCACTATAAAATCTTCTAATGCATCATTTCTCCTTACATTTGGAATATTTGGTAATCTTTGTTCCTCAAGATTAAAATCATCAATTTGTTTGATTTTAATTTGAGATTCTTCTTGTTCAACAACTTCTTGAATTTTTGGTTCATCATTTGGAATTATTATACCCATATCATTCAATAGTTCATCAATTTCATCATCTCTATTATTGACGTTTTCTCTATTCAATCCTAATTCCTTAACCGAATCATTTCCTTGTGGATTCACCGTACTATTAATCACATTACCATCCTCATCTAACTCTTCTCTAATATCCATAAATGGTAATAATTCTCCACTATCTTGAGAATTTTCTTCAATTTTTTTCTTCAAATTAGAATTATCAATTTCATGATTCCCAATCAATTGATCTATATTCTTCAAAGTTTCTTTAGCTTCTTTAATTTTAATTTCAAATTCTTTAATCGTTTGGGATAAATAATTGATTTTATTATTGGCAATTTCTTCAGCTTGAATTGGATCTCTTTCAACATAATAATCACAACCTAAAAATACAAGTATTTTTCTTGGATTTATAACTCTTGAATTAATTTTTGCTATATCATTGATTTGAAATTGTAATTCTGGAGTATCATTATCAGAATATTGATCAAAAGATTTCAATTTAATCTTTAAATTTTGATATTGAACTAGATGATTTTGTAAAAGATTCTTCTTTTCAATCAAATTTTTAACTGTATTTTGAATTTTATCTTTAATTTGATCCATATTTTAAAGAGAAAGAATTATGAAAACAATATATCAGTACACCTATACTCAATCAATAATTCTCTAGTGAATCAAAAGATACTATTATATACACAATATCTATCATAATTATGTTATATTAAAAACTTGAATATTTTCTTGATGGATCGTAGCTTACGTAATAAAAAAATTTAAAAACGTCAATACCGAAAATCCGGCCGTTTGTTGACCCTCGGAAAGGAGTTTTTAGCATTGTGCGCCACTCAAAAAGAATTTAAAACCATCCCGCTTCCCAAAAATTTGAGACAAGACAAAAACACTTGGTTTTTAACAGAATTGTTATCTGAATATATCAATATAATTAGATCTATATTGTTAATATTATGGCTCCAACTCAATTAGAAATCAAAACTAAAGCTTTAGGTAGATTAGTCAAAGAAGAATCGTTATATCAAGAAGAATTGAAACAACAAGATGATCATATAAATTTTTTAAAATCAAATAATGGGGATGAATATGAAATTAAAAAGCAAATTCAAGTTTTAGATGATACTAAAAAGGTAATTAAAGAAGTTTTGAAAAAAATTAAAGAATCAAAAGATTCATTAGAATCATTTTTAGAAACTTATACTGGGGATGAAGATTTAAATTTATCCAAACAAAATATTGCAAATGCCAATAAATTATTTTAAAAACTTATATATTGATACCCGATTTTCAATTCTCTATATATTATTATTGTTATTTTTTTAATTATTATTTACGTATACTTGTATGTGTTTCTTCCCATTCTTTTAAAGCTGCATCCCATTCATCACCTTCATTCAATTCTTTATTCATCCTTTCAGCTTCTTCAACCAATTCTTTCCTCTTTTTATCTTCCTCTTCATCATATTTTTGTTTATTATCGATCCATCTCTCTTGAATATCATAATCAACATAACCACCTTGTCTTGTTGCCTCTGCCCATACAGTATCTCCCCCAATTTCACTTGAACCAAACATATATCCATTTGATTTATCAATAACTGTTATTAAATTAATCATCGATTGTTTATCTTCTATTGATAATACTTCGAATGAAACTAAATTGAAATCTTCAACCAATTCTGAAATTAATGATGTCAATCTTGAATATCTTTTACCCAATATTGAATTTGATTCTTTTTCAACATAAGGTTGTAAATATGATAAATCTTGAACTTCGGTATAATAATTTAAATTGAAAGGTAATTCTCCATAATTTGAAACCAAATCTATTTTACTCAATACATTAACATGTGGTAAATCTAATTGTAACATCGATCTAAGCGCCATTAAAAGAATCGAAACATATTGTGATGGTTGGGTTATATAAAAACAATCAATTAAATTAACAACACATAATCTTAAATTTAATTCTTTAATTAATCTATGGAAAATTTTATTTAAAGATGAATGATGGGTGAAAAGTTCAATTTGTCCAGGACAATCAAATATTATATATGAATTTTCGGATAATTGAGAAATTTTAATAAATAATTCATCTATAGAAGAATCTATTGATTCTAAAGCATACATTAATCCACCATTTGGTCCTAAATTTTCTTGTTCCATAATATCTTCTAAAGTTATAAAATCTCTAATATCAAGTGAACAATCATATGATAATTTATCATTGGCTGGATCAAGATTTATAATGGAACAATTTCTACCAATTGCATTGAAAAATTGTTGAACACCATTACAATATGTAGTTTTACCTGATCCTGGAGGTCCTATTACTATTTGACCAAATGTCATGATTTATAAAAAAAATATAGATTGAATTCTTCTTTTGTAAAATAAAAAAACCAGTGCTTTTAGGTCCCTTTAATTCTCAGTTTATTAAAAAACTTTCAAAATTATATTTTTTTATTTTTATCAGAGACAACTATTCTTGTTCACGTGACTCAAAATAGTGATATTTTTTTTTGATAGGATGAGATGAGATGTTCGGATGTTGATATTTATAATTTCCCAACTAATAACATTGCCCAATGGATAAGGGATACTCAACTAAATCATCTAAAACATTCTTGATACATTGGTTTCATCTCTTTCTCTTTTAATAGTAAATTAAAGTTAATTAGATATCAAATTTTTAGATGACCATATAGTAATGACTATTGAGATTGGGGACTCTGTTAAATTTAAAGGTCATGATGCTATAGTCAGATTTATTGGGGAGACACAATTTGCTCCAGGGGATTGGGTTGGGTTAGAATTGAATATTCCAATGGGTAAAAATAATGGAAGTATTAATGGGATTCAATATTTTCAATGTTTGGATAATTATGGGATTTTCACTCGTATTAATACATTGGATGAAAATTTAATAGACGAGGGGAATAATATCAATACAAATGAAGAGAGATTAAAACTTATAATTTCCAAATTACAGGATAAATTATATTCAATGAATCAAAAAATTGAATCATTGAATTCTAAATTGGAAAATTCTGGGAAGGAAGAACAAAATTTGAAAGAATTATTGAATAATACCAATGAAGATATTGAAATTTTGACTATTGATAAAGAAATGTTGGATGAAAAAATTGAATTATTGAATCAAGATATTGAAAATTTAAAATTAACAAATCAAAATTTAACAAATCAATTAATTCAATTGAAAGAATTATTACCATTAGATTCAATGGAAATAATTGAAAGAAATTTGAAATTAGAACAAGCATTGATAAAACTTAGAGATTATTCTAAACGACAACAGATATCATTCAATGAAAATTTACAAAATTTAACAAATTCGAATGAATCAGATTTAAAAATTAAATACAATGAACTTTTAAAAAAATTGAATAAATCTGAACAATTGATTAAAGAATTACAAATCAATATTGAATCTTCTTTAAATTCTACTGAAATTATAGAAAAATTAACTCAAGAAAATTTTAAATTGATGGAAGAAAATAAATCTTTGAAAGATAATTTAATTGAATTGGAAGAATTGAATAAATTTCATAAAGATATTGAAAGTTTAAATAAAGAAACTGAAATTGAATTATTACTTAATATTGAAACTTTACAAAAAATTATTGATGAAAAGGATTTACAAATTTTAAAATTACAAAATTCATTAAATAATTTGAATACCAATCAAGATTTAAAAGAAATTTCTAACTTTGATAATGAACAAAATTCAAATTTTTTAAATTTGAAAAAAATACGGGATTTCCAATTTCAAATTGCCAAATTATCAAGAGAAAAGCAAGAATTTAAGAAAAGATTAATTTTTTCACAATTTGAAAATTCAATTAATGATTTAAATTTTGTTAAAATTGTTAAAATTTTCCAATATCTTTCCGATTCTATTGAATTTATCAATGATCAAGATTTCCATTCATTTTTATTTAAAGTTAAATATAAACTTCATCTAATGAATTTTATTTCATTATTAAATTCAATTACAGTTCAATCATCATATGAATTACAATCATTACAATTAATAAAGACTCAAGTTTCAAATAATATAATTGAAGATGATTTTGGCAAATTACCTATATTTCAATCCTTTTCTTTAAAAGATAATTCTATATCAAAATTGATATTGGAATTATCAATAGAATTAAATCATTTACAAATTCTACAAATTGTATTGAAAGGTTTAAAAGAAATTAATAATAAATTTGCAAAAATGGAAAATAAAGATTTTGAAGAAATTGTTAACAAATTTATAAAATGGTTTGAAGAAAATATTGGAAATTTAAAATCATTAAATCCTTCAATTCATGATATCAAATTAATAGAAGGAAATGAATTTTTCAAAATTTCAACTCAAATTA
>JAKTTK010000189.1:0-48012 GCA_030581415.1 Waltiozyma mucosa
ATAAAATCATAAAATCATAAAATCATAAAATCATAAAATCATCATTATTCATAATCAAAGACCTAAAATTCAAATTTAAAAGTTAGTAAAACCAAAAATTTAGGGGGAAAATACTTACCAATACCACGAGCAGCAACATCAGTAGCAACCATAATTGGTGATCTACCAGTTCTGAATTCGTTTAAAACCCAATCTCTTTCTTGTTGTTGTTTATCACCATGAATGGCAAGAGCTGGCCATCCATCATCTCTTAAATATTTTGTAATATCATCACAAGTTCTTTTAGTTGAAGCAAAAACTAACAATTTTGTATCTTGATGTTCCATTGCAGTGGCTAAATGTTTTAATAAACGATCTCTTTTATCATATTCTGAAACAACTTCAACAACTTGAGTAATATTATGTGATGCAGCTAATTCTAATGAACCAACAGTGACTTGAATATAATCGTTTAAGAAATCATGAGCCAATCTTTGAACTTCCTTTGGCCAAGTAGCAGACCACATTAAAGTTTGACGATCTGGTCTAATTTGATCGATAATTTTTCTAATTTGTGGTTCAAAACCCATATCTAACATTCTATCAGCTTCATCTAAAACTAAATAAGTGACTCTTCTTAAATTGGTTTTACCAGCTTCCAACATATCAATCAATCTACCTGGGGTTGCAATACAAATTTCGGAACCTCTAGCTAAATCTCTAATTTGTTGACCTTTTGGAACACCACCATAAACACAAGTATTTCTGATTCTTGAAGAAGCCCCAAATTTTGAACATTCAGCTTGAATTTGAACAGCTAATTCTCTAGTTGGGGCCAATACTAAAACAATTGGACCATCACCTCTTTCTAAAGCTGGTTGGGCATTGATATGAACAATCCCTGGTAAACAATATGAAAGAGTTTTACCTGAACCAGTAGCAGCAATCCCAATCATATCACGACCACTTAAAGCCATTGGCCAACCTTGACATTGAATAGCAGTTGGAGTTGGAAATCCTTGGCTTTTAATTTGATCCAATACATAAGGTGGGAAACCAGCTTCATCAAAAGTTTCAATTGGTTTTGGAATATCGGTACCATAAACAGACATTTCATGTTTATTTCTAAAATCATCAATATCTTTTTGTGATCTATTACTAACATCTAAATGTTCAGCATAGAAATTTTTTTCAAATCTTGGTAATGAATCCAAATCCCAATTTGGTTTTTGTAAATGACCACCTAATTCACCCATTCTATCACCACCACGACCACCACCGAAACCACCACGGCCACCACCAAAACCTCCACGACCTCCACGACCACCTTGATTATCTCTAAATCCACCTCTATCACCAAAGTTTCTATCAGAACCTCTATCACCTCTGTGATCGCCACCTCTTTGTTGGAAACCTGAATTGTAACCACCTTGACGATCGAAATTACCACCTTGTCTGTATGACATTTTTTAATTCTTTAATTATTAATTTGGAAATTGAAAAAAAAGATTATAATACAAAGAGTTAAAGGGGGATTAAGAATTTTATATTTTTTTTTGATATTTAAATAAAATTTTCTCTTTTTTTATTTTTGTTTTTCCTTTTTCTTTTGTCAATTACATAATCATTGATTATGTAATACTTGATTATATAAGGCAGCTAGCGGATCGATGAGCTCAAGCTGTTGTAATACCAATAGTTAATCACCGGGTAACTAGAAATTTTATATTAATTTTTTTTTTCCCAGTAAATATTGAGCCGGCTCTTATATAAGAAATATATAGTTAGAAGATGAGATCTTGTTCATATTTGATTATAAATTATATATAAATATTAATGAGATTATTATTATATTATTAATCTAATCGAACAATCTTATATTAAAAAACTATATCGTTAACTTTTGATATTAATCTAATTTTTTTTTATACAACTTTTTTTAAAAATTTTGATCTATACTCATGAACCATTTTATTTTACCAATATTATTCTTCTTCTGTACTAAATCCACCTTGATTAATTTTTTCAGTAAATTTTTCTTCTATATGGGTACATAAATCGGATAAATCATCCAAACCTTTATGAAGAGCTTCAACAGCAGTTATTGAACCATAAGTTTGAATACGAATATGTAGTTTTGATTCTGAAGGATGAGGAATTGAATATCCACAAAATTCAACCTCTGGATTTTTCATTATTATATATCTTAAAGCATTTCCTAATGTATGATCTTCTTCTGTGATTTGAAATGAAGCTGAGGTTCCATCTTCTGTTGAACCAGGTAATAATTTAATCTTTTCAGTATCTAGTTCTTCTTCTTCTTCTTCTTCTTCTTCATTTATTGGTTGATCTTCCACTATTTGATCATTCGCTTCAATATCATTCATTGACACATCTTGGTCTTTAATCGGTTCTTCAACACTCATTATGTATAACTTTTGGTATATATATTATTAATTGTTTTTTTTTAATATTTGGTTTATTTAAACTTTATGTGGTTTTTTTGAAGATTGGTATTAAATATATGAATTTATAAATTTTATACTGTATAATTCAACTAATATATTATCAGTGTGATGATGATATTATTTTTTCCCAAAATTTTTTTTTAATTTTGATGTAAATTTTTTTTTCTTTCTCTATAATTTATGGAATTAATATATATAATTTTAGTCACATGATTTATCACGTTAATTTTGAATAATGATTATATAATCATAGAGCTAAGATCACAATAGGCGCTAGTTATATTATATAACCAGCGCACGACCTAGGGAAAATAAAAATATATCCCCAATATCAAAAATATCTAGACAAGGGTCCTCCCAGCAGCTTGGGTACCCTCCGCGCCAACTGGGACTATAAATTTTTTTGATGACGTATAATCTAACTAGTTTGCTGTATTAACTACTAGCAACGTTATATAATTACTAGTGAACCAACAATCTACTCAGCTATAGTTCCAATTACTTCAAGAGAGACGTTTACTAATTATAATCATAGTGGATAATTATAATTGTGATTAAATTATAATATATAGCAATCTAAAACTTCAATGAACCCATGGGTTTGAAACATCTTTATAGATTTTAAATATTGTAATCAATACAATCTCTCATGTATAGATAATATATATAATTCAAATTAATTATAATGACTTTATAGAAATTTACTTTCTTATGTAGTAATTCAGGATCTGTTTTTAATGTGACTTGATAAAATTATATATTTTTTTTTTTTAGTTTTTCTATCCCCAATATTTACCTATCAACAGATCAACAAATATTCAGTTAATCCTTTTTTTATATATAATTGAATCTCAGTATTATTTTCTTTTTTTTTAAAAAAGAAATAGATCTTGTTAATATATTTTAATAAAAACAAGTTAATCTTTAATTATCTTTTGTGGATATTTTTAAGTCAAACAAAAAAAAGTTACTGCTATAAAATATATAGTATTTTTATTTGACCAAAAAAAACCCCCCCAAAAAAAACGGTTAAAAAAAAAAAACCAAAAAAAAAACCAAAAAAAAAAACCAAAACAAAATCAAATCATCAATTAAAGAAAATAATTATCAATTGATTAAATTATATATAATAAATTCAAATCAATATTTTATATATATATAAATAAATTGGGTTTTTTTATAAGAAACCACAAATTAAAACCCAATATGGATACATTGAGTTTTAATAATAATAATAATAACAATAATAATAATACTGATAGCAATATTAATAACGATACCAACCCCAACGATAATAATACCGATAACTATAATCTCAAACATAATTATAATTATAACTTGGATAGTTTAAATAATCAACACCAACAACAACAACAACAAATATCCCATAGTATTCAAGGTTCAGGTTCAAATACAAGTCCAAGAAATTACGAGTCAAATATTTATAGCAATAATATTAATAGTGGAAATATTGAAAATCACAATAATATGAGTGGGACTACAAATACAAAGAATTTTACTCAACCTTCTAAAGATTCAAGAGATGATTCATTATCAAGAGTTAATAGACAAGATTCAATATCATTTTTTAACAATTTTACAAATCCAAATCAACCCAATAATAGTTCAAGATTTTCAACAGATTCAAGTATTAGTAATTTTTTAAGTTTACCAACCCCAACCGAACAAAATTTTGGATTTGATTCGAATGGTAGAGGATTATCTATAATAAATAATATGTTTTTACCTCAACAACAACAGCAAAATCAATCACGTCAACAATCAACCCAAGGACAAGGACAAGGACAAGGTCAAGGTCAAGGACAAGGTCAATTATTTCAACCAAATGATTATGGTTCGGCTTATACTCAATTTAGAAGACCTTCTGAACAATTAGAACCTTTTAATCCATCTATAAAATTGAAAACTCCAAGTTATTCAAAGGGGAAAAATAGTATAAGTAATCAAAGTACTTCAAATTATAATATTCCTGGAACTTCATTCAGTGAAAGTGGATCGGATTTTGATTTTTTCACCAAAAGAGATTCTTTAAAACAATCAAGACAACCAAGTTTTTTAAACAATGATGGATTTGATTTTTTCACAAGAAAAGATTCTATAAAAAATGGAGAGTTTGATACCAATTATAGTTTAGATCAACAATCACAGCAACAGCAACAACCACAGCAACAACCTCAACCTCAACCTCAACCACAGCAATATCAACAATATCAACCCCAATACCAACAACAACAATTCCATCAACATGTACAGCAACAACCACAACAACAATATAATATCCCATCTCAACAACAACAACAACAACAACAGCAGCAGCAGCAGCAACAACCTATTATTATTCAACAAGGTAGCTCACAGATTAAGAAGAAACAACCTACAAAGAAAAGAAATTTAAAGAAAAAAGTTGAATCGATTCCATCAACTTTAAATAATGAATCCATTAATTTCAGGCAACCTGTATTACCAACTTATGCAGATTATGATCAACAAAGACAACAATTTAGACAAAGTTGGGATAAACAAGCGACTTCTCCTTCATCAGATTCCGGAAGATCAAGAAGAAATGCAATATTACCAACACCATCTGATGGTAACAATCACAATAAAAATAAAAATAACAATAGTGATAAGAATAATAATAACAATAAAGATACCAACAATAAAAATGATACCACCACCAAAGATAAAAAGAATTTAAATAAATTAAAAGATGAAAGGTCACAGTTTGAAAAACAGTTACCTATATCATCACAAGATTCTTTTAATGGGTCTGGAATAATTCCAAATCAACCTCAACTTAGACAACATCAAATACCAAACACATCTTCATCTTCAGCTTCATCTTCACAAATACAACAATCTTCCCAACCAACTTCATCTTCATCTTCAAAACATAATTTAACAACGGTGCAAGATTCCGTATTGAGAGAAGATGGTCGACCATTGTTAGGTGCAACAAAAGTGGATCAATTGATGTTGGTTATTCAAGCCCGGAAAAAGGGTATACATAATCAAATTTTACAAGCTGATGATGGGAGTATTTTGGATAATGGGGAAGGTATATTACCACAAGAAACAGAATTAGTTGGTGGGATTGATAAACCAAAGACCAAAGCCACCAAAAATCATGAATGCAATTACTGTCATAAAACTTTCACCCAATCAACACATTTAGAAGTTCATGTTCGTTCTCATATAGGTTATAAACCATTTGAATGTAATTTTTGTGGAAAAAGATTTACTCAAGGTGGGAATTTAAGAACTCATTTAAGATTACATACAGGTGAAAAACCTTACATATGTGAAATTTGTAAAAGAGGATTTTCAAGAAAGGGTAATTTGGCTGCACATCAATTAACTCATGAAAATTTAAAACCATATCATTGTAAATTGGATAACTGTAATAAAGCATTCACTCAATTAGGCAATTTAAAGGCCCATCAAAATAGATTTCATCTAGGAACATTGAATGCTTTAACCAAAAGATTGGCTGAAATTGATCCGAATTCTGCCACAATTAAACCTGAAGAACGTGAATTATTAAATTATTTTGCCGATTTATACAAAAATTCTAATAGAGGTATCAAAGGTCGGGGGAAAACAAACGGTCCTGTATCTAAAACTTCAACCCCACAATCAGTCCCACACCAAAGTCAACAAATTTCTCCACAACCTGAAGTACATGGTCAGCATCATCAACAACAGCATCAACAACAACAACATCCTCATCAGGAACATAATCCTCAACAATTCCAACCTTTTCAAATACCCACTAACAATTATTATCCAGACAATAAAAATATATCATTCAAAGATGTCAACTATAAACAATGATACTCTTCATTTATAAAATGGATTTAAACCGGATTTTGGGGTAATTCAAGTTGATTTGAGCTTGAGCGTGTGGCTTTAATTTCTTTTGTTTTTGTGTCCATGTTGTGTTTTTCGTTTTTTTTTTTTTGTTTTGAGTCTGGTTGTGGGTTTCTAGGTCATCAGCTTTGTTTCATCTTTGGAAATTATTTTCTTTTTTTTTTTTTATTATGGTTTGTTTTCAATAGTTCATTATATATTTTTTGTTAAGGTCATTGGTTATTATTACATAGTTTGAGTTTGTTTTCCTTTCTGTGTTTATTTAATTTTTTTTATTTTTTGGTTTTTGTTTTTCGTTTTGAAAATTAGTTAATGAATAAATGTTTATGTATTGTATGACTCTTGAATGAGATTGATTATTTCTATATCTATGTAAGGAAAACAAATCATGAAAGGTTACGCAACATATATTCATATATATATTGAATGCTTATCGTAAGCCTGTTTTATATTTATTAATAAAATCAACTACAAACTAATGATAATCGATATATAACAATAGAGCTTACATTAAAAAAATAAAAGCAATCAATAAATTAGAAAAAATACATATTCACTAATGAAAACCTATAATTAATTGACAATATAATTCAAATATTAAATTCAATCCACTATTCCCACTAAAAACTTGGGTTAAAACAGCTAATTAACATTTCCAACATGGGATTCTTCAACCGCCTGCGCGGCAGCTCTGGCGGCTATTCCAGCAGTTGTTGACGTTTCAGCCGGTGTATAATAACCACGATCCTCAACTGTAGCAGTTGTTCCAGGTGTTCCAGTTGTTCCAGTTGCACCAGTAATATTAGCACCGCCTCTGACTCGTTCAACAGGTTGATCATAAGTAGTTCCAGTTGTAGCTTGAACATTCCGGTTATTATAATCAGTAGTTCCTTGAGTTGTTGTTCCAGTTGCAGTTGTAGCTCCAACACCACCACCAACAGGTTGGTTTTCAACATCTTGATTAACCATGGTTTGTTGTTCTCCATGATTAGCTTCATAATCAACATTACCAAAATTAGGGTTCCAACCATCTTTAAAATCCATCCAGCCCAATCTATTCAAATAAAGTTTACCTTGAGAAGCTTTAGTATGATTAAATGTAAACCACCGATTAGTCTTCATTCTAGAATATAATCGTCTATAAACATTGAAAAATATAGTCCAAAAACTAATTGAAAACAATATAAATCCTAAAATTGCAAATGCAAATGATGCCTTTGCGCTTTTACAACCTGAAGATGATCTTTTATAACCTGGTCCATTTGGGTTTAAAATTGTATTAAATGAACAAGTTGCACCAGAATATCGTGCAACAATGGCAATAAATGATGATAAATGGAATATAATTAATAAAATCTCCAATAAAAGCACAACCCCAGTGACAACTAATACTGGTGCAACTAATGATAAAAACCCAAAAACTAATAAA
This sequence comes from Waltiozyma mucosa, assembly GCA_030581415.1. Taxonomy (NCBI): domain Eukaryota; kingdom Fungi; phylum Ascomycota; class Saccharomycetes; order Phaffomycetales; family Wickerhamomycetaceae; genus Waltiozyma; species Waltiozyma mucosa. The sequence continues at coordinate 7,768 of JAKTTK010000189.1, forward strand.
TAAGTCAAACCAAATGCCCCGACAAATACAGTATATCTCATACGAGGTTCACCTTCATTGAATTTACTCAATGATGTACCAGCCAATGCAACCAAGATAATATCATTGATCAATTGAAATGCTCTCAATATATAATGATAAATTCTACTAGTTGTAAATTTTTCAAATCCATTTTTTGCCACCACTGCTGGTTTATATTCTTCATGTTTTTCAGGAGGATGTTCTGCAGTTGGACTTTGTAAAGTAGATTGATCGTGTTCTTGCAATTCCATAATTTTTAAAATTTATAAATAAAGTGTCAAACTAATCAAAATGTTAGAAAGGATCCATAACGATTAGTGTCGATAGATGATAGGGGTTAGGGGTTTTAAATTAATATATATATTTATATATATTTAATTAATATGACCTCTTGCATCGTATATATTGCTAAAGGTATTAAATGATTAACTATTTAGTTTTTTTGAAATCCCCAAACCGATAAATGAAAGGTTGCTGTTCTATTTGAGTATCATATAAAATTTAATTTAATATCTATCTCATACATAAAAAACATATATTGAAATATTATTATTTGAATCAATTTATAACATGGGGTTGACATACTGAAGTTATTTTTTTTTTTTACCATTGTTTAAACCTTTCTTTTTTTTTTTTTGGCTTCATATAATTAGATGTTATTATATATTAAAACATTGTATATTCTAAGTATTACTAGTTATAGCTGATGAGAACTTTTAAATCATTTAATTGCACATAAATTATTGAATTAGTTAATTATTAACTTATAATTGTTATATAATGAACCTTTTGTTTGATTTTTTTTGTGTCATTAGCTGTCATAATTTTTTGTGTCAACCAATTTCCAGAATTTTTAATGTTGATTCTAACGTGTCTAATATTATATAAATATTGCCCCTCTTCAATTGACACCGATGTTTGCTATGAAAATTCAAAAGGTTTTTATTTAAAAAATAATCAGTATATTAAGTTGGACTGATAAGAGTGAGAGAATGAGAGAGAAGGGGGGAAGGCCAGGATTAGTTTGGTATTTATTTAGATATTGAGATATGCTATAATAATATGATTGTACATGCGACAATAAGAAACGATAATTAATTGGGCAACTATCAACCTAACTCATATCTATTGATTATAATTCTAGAACTCATGCTTCCAATGTAATATACCTATACGCTATTAGTATAGTTTATGATTATAGTATATAAGAAATAACATTAATTGTATGCCCTAAAACACTAAATTCGTGTATGCATGCCCTAAATAAAAGTAAGGACTCTAGCTGAATTTTTAGCTAGAAAAAAATCCTTTGAAGTATTGTGCTGATATTAGTTATGACTTATTAGTGTTTAGTCCCTGAGTCTCTCGATATTCAACTATATATCAATAAAATTATATTCAATTATTTCATGGCGCACCACTGTAGCAGTGACGTGCAAACCCTACACGCTACAACCAGCATTATATCGTAGAGCTAGATAACTATCTATCGTCATTGACATACCAGTATTCTGATTTATCTGGCTAATTTTTAAGTCCACAACTATTCAATCTCCATTCTCCAGTGTAATTTGTAAATATATCCAATGATCCAATGTCTCTATATCCTCATTAAATATAATCTCAACTTTTCTAGTTTATATTTATTAACCTGGCTTAAGCCGTACCGGGGTCTTTTCACTCTGCGCCCCTTGATCGTATAATTGGAAACTTCAAATTATATTTACTGCACAGCTGGAATTAATTTATGGCCGAGGATGTTAAGTACAGCTTAATTACTATAACTACCGCATGATTATATAATATATTTATATATATATGGATATCTATTGATTATATAATCATGTTTCAGATTAAGTAAGCGGATATTTAGTATAGTGTTATATATATATATAATATTAACTATAACGTTAACAACGTCTTTAATATAAAAATTTAAAAATATGACGCGACCCGAACCAAGAAGAAATGGAGCCATAGTTGATGTTGACAACGAACATAATTACTAATATTGTCAAATTTATATAGTATTTATAATATTATTGATCTAGTTATATATGTTTTAGGTACTAGATAGTATTGCCAGCGGTTATATGGTTCGTTAATTATGATTAATAATCATCTATGATAGACGACGTAATGTACTACGTCGCGGTGGCATAACCTCCTCTCCCCAGATCAAGTGTAATTTATAGACATGTACACAGTTTTTATACTATAAAGAAATGGTGGTACCATGATCGAAAAATATTAATATATAAATATCTGGGATAATCTATCGAGAATTTTCATTGACAAGTTATACAACTCGTTATAGAATCACTCTACAATTATATTTCTATATATATATCAATTCAATTAACCAATGTCAACTATCATCAAAGCTAAACAATATTTGTTAAACAATTACGCTACATGGGGACCAGTCAATCTTAATTATGACACCCCAGAAGCTACATTCAAATATAATGAATTAGAATATGATTTATCAGATGCTAATTTATTAAAACCTGGTGAAATATTGGTTGAATCCATTCATTTATCAAATGATCCTGCTCAAAAAGGTTGGTTCAAATCCAATAAAGATTCATATTTACCACCATCCCCATTGGGTAAACCAGCACCAGCAAGAGGTGTTGGTAAAGTTTTGAAATCAAACAATGACAAATATAAAGAAGGTGATTTTGTTCAAGCACATCTTGGTTGGACTACACATTCTATTTTTAATGCCGATGAAAAATTAACTAGTAAATTAGATTTATCAAAAGTTTCGAAATTATCCCAATTTTTATCTGTTTTTGGTTCAACAACTTTGACTGCTTATGTTGCTGCCTATAAATATTCAGAATTGACTCCAAAGGATACTGATAGAGTTTTCTTAGTCTCTGGTGCTGCTGGTGCCGTTGGATCTGTTTTAGTTCAAATCTTGGCTAAAGATTTCAAACCAAAGAAAGTATTGGCTATTGCTGGTGGTGCAGACAAAGTCAAATTTGTTGAATCATTAGGTCCAAATGTCATTGGTATCGACTATAAATCTTCTACTTATGAAGAAGATTTTGCTAAGGCATTAGGTGATGATAAGATTGATGTATTTTTCGATCAAGTTGCAGGTGAAATCTTGGATCATGCTTCTCAATATTTGAAAACTTTTGGTAAGATTGTTCAAATTGGTGCGATTTCAGGTTATAACGATCCAACTAAATCATATTTTAAAAACTATGCCGCCAGTATTTTACATAAAAGATTAAGAATTCAAGGATTTGTTGTTATTGATGATTTCAAAGATTCAGCTAAAATAATTGCACATCTTGAAGAATTATTCCAAAATGGTACCTTGGATAAATCAAAATTCCATGAAACTATAGTTGATGCCACGGGTGATAATTTTGTTAAAATTCCAGAACTATGGACTGGGTTGTTTACCGGTACTAATAAAGGGAAATTTATAACTACAGTTGCCAAAGGTTATGATTAAATCATTGAATAAAATGAATATTTATTAAATTAAACTATTTAATTTATAGACCTAGATTAATTTATTTTTATTTATAAATGATCATAATAATAATATATAATGCTCACGCTATACACATCATACGCTTGTTATCCCAATATATTGACGTACCCGACGGGAAATATATTAATATTGTACCACAAACTTCCAACATCTTTAGTCTTAGACGTCAAACTATAAATTGATACAAAGTCCAAAAAAAAATACTTGTAGTTTACTGATCTCCGTTGTTAGTTTATTATTGGGTGACCACTGACCCCTAATCTCTTATAATGACAAATACAAATTTTGAATATATCTACAGGGGCTACTAGTTATGTTACAATATTTCAACTATATATATCGCCATATATTGAGAGCTAATATCACGTGCAGTGATGAATCATGTGATAATTTATTGTAGCAATAGAAATTTCTTCAATTTAGTTGAACCAGAAAGACCAAAGACCAAAGACCTGTACGTCAGTTATTATTTTTGTTGTTGTTGCTGCACTGTTATATTTTACTGAATTTTATAGGGCTGCACATCGGAAGTTGGAATATGGCGACTCGGCACTAAGAAATCACTCCATAGAAGAAAAGTAGACATTAATTATAATACTGCAATATTCAGCTAATTAAATAACTGTATATTTGTACAATTAGTAATTCAAAGGATTCAAATTGTTTCAATTTATATAATTAGTAATTCAAAAGAATTCCCAATTACTTTATAAATATACCATACCTATTCCCATTCTCAATTTATTTTTAAAATATAGTGTGTCTTTCTAAAAAAGCAATTTCATCAACAAAAGATGTCCAACATTATCAAAGTTAAACAATATTTACTAAACAATTACTCAACTACCAAACCAGTCAATCTCAACTATGACACCCCAGAGGCCACATTCAAATATAATGAATTAGAATATGATTTATCAGATGCTAATTTATTGAAACCTGGTGAAATATTGGTTGAAACCATTCATTTATCAAATGATCCTGCTCAAAAAGGTTGGTTCAGTTCTAGCAAGGATTCATATTTACCACCATCCCCATTAGGCGAACCAGCACCAGCAAGAGGTATTGGTAAAGTTTTAAAATCAAACAGTGAGAAATTCAAAGAAGGTGATTTTGTTGAAGCTCAATTAGGCTGGACCACCCACGCTTTAGTTGGTGCTGATCAAACATTGACATTTCCATTAGATGTCTCAAAAGTTTCAAAATTATCACAATTTTTATCTGTTTTTGGTTTAACAACTTTGACTGCTTATGTTGCTGCCTATAAATATTCAGAATTGACTCCAAAGGATACTGATAAAGTTTTCTTAGTCTCTGGAGCTGCTGGTGCCGTTGGATCTGTTTTAGTTCAAATCTTGGCTAAAGATTTCAAACCAAAGAAAGTATTGGCTATTGCTGGTGGTGCAGACAAAGTTAAATTTGTCGAATCATTAGGTCCAAATGTCATTGGTATCGACTATAAATCTTCTACTTATGAAGAAGATTTTGCTAAGGCATTAGGTGATGATAAGATTGATGTATTTTTCGATCAAGTTGCAGGTGAAATCTTAGATCATGCTTCTCAATATTTGAAAACTTTTGGTAAGATTGTTCAAATTGGTGCAATTTCTAGTTATAACGATCCAACTAAATCAAATTTTGAAAATTATGCTACTCATGTGTTACTCAAGAGATTAAGAATTCAAGGGTTTATTGTTATTGATGATTTCAAAGATCTTGATAAGATTATCACTCATCTTGAAGAATTATTCCAAAATGGTACTTTGGATAAAACAAAATTTTATGAGACTGTAGTTGATGCTACTGGTGATAATTTTGTTAAAATTCCTGAATTATGGACTGGATTATTCACTGGTGTTAACAAAGGTAAATTTATTACTAAAGTTGCTAAAGGTTACGACTAAATAATAGGACTTGCATCTAATTTATATATTATTTCAAAAAAACATGATTTTCGAATAACATGTAGCAAAATCAATTAAATATTAATTACAAACTTGATAGGATACCTTCCTTATGTAATCATATTGTATGTACGTGGGTTAATATATAGTACGGCCGGCTAATAGCGTGCTGCATGCTTGATTATAATAAAGTGAATAATCAAGATAATCTGTCTTATTATATTGCTGATAACCAATTGACTTTGATTAATTACTCACAATTGTGAGTTCCATTTTTATGTTTGAGTTTTGGCCTGCAATTAAGAGTGTTTTTTTACAGAGAAATGTCTTAGTTGAAACAAGTTTGCTTGATATAAAATGATGTGAGTCTTTTAAACCAATATTCAAAGTCAGCAAAACTCTATCTCTTTTTGTGAATAAATAGCGAAATGGTTTTAAGCAGTCCCTTTAACCAATTCTCGTACTTTTGTATCAAACAAATCAACTCTTATAGGCATATCCAACGAATAAAATGGGTTCTTCATAACATAGTCTGAATAGATTGCATATATATTCTTTAACAATCCTTCAGCAACGTCACTGGAATAATTTAAATCGTTTATATCTTTCGAAGTTGGTCCACTGGTAATAAGCATGAATTTCACTCCCGTAAGCGTTTGATATATAAATATGCTAAATTTGTCAGTCTCTATACATCTCAAGCCGGAATTTTTAGACCCATGTGACGAAGTTTGTGATAATGAAGAAGACTGTGACGATAGTGAGGATGGTGTACTTAATTTCAATGCAGTTGGTGTCAATTTAGATGCAATAGCAAAAACACCATGAATTGTACCTGCCAGAACCAAATACTCGTTCGCCGTAAGCTTATTAAGACCTGGAGTGAAATCCGTTTGGTAAATTAAACCTCCTGCTTTGTTAATAATGTAAAGTGAGTGAATTACCATTTCATCGATTTAGTGTTTTTTCGAAATATATTTGTTTTGGCCTTTCAATCGTCTGAATTTTGGTAGATGGTTTCGTTTCCTCGTCGATAATTTCCGGTTTTTTTTTTGTGATTAATTTTTGCCCGTACTTCATTTAGTTGATTAAACTAAAGCCAAAGAACAACAGGTCTCTATTTAATAATTGCCAAAGTATTTTAATATGAGCAGATATAACACTGGTGACATTACCAAGATTAATACATTGATATTCGATGAAAATCCTAAATCTCAAAGAGCAAAAGCTGCTTCTAAACATACCGTGGATAGAAACGCGTCAAAAATAATTCATGAGACGCTGTTCCAAATAGTTGGTGTTACCAACATATCATTATCCAAATCCTCTCAAATAGATGAAATCATGTCAATGCTTGATAGTAGTTCGGTCGGTGCTGATCGTTTGAAGTATAGTAAGAATAAGATAGTGAGGAATGTTAATGTTGAAGAGGACAATGATAGCTCCACAACCGCCATGGCTAATAATGATCAAAATGACAATAGTGGAATTAGTTGTGCTAATTGCTACTTCAAATTAACACTCCAAGATAGTTCAGGGAATCTAATTTATGCAGTAGAGATTGAAAAATTGCCTTTTTTATCATCTCAAGTTTTTAAATCTGGCTTGCCGATCCATTTAGGAAGTAAATTGTTGATTAAAGGTGCTTCAATTGTAGAAGGGGTCATATTTTTGATGCAAGACAATGTTGAATTTTTAAGTGGACTGGTACCTGAATGGAATAAAGATTTTGCTAAAAGACATTTAGTTTTTTTACAAAACGAATTATTGAAAAATTGATCGAATTTCTACTGATGAAATAAATTAACGAATTGAACGAACAAATTAATGACGGTTGAACATCTATTTTAAATACTTATATACAATAAAGGTTAGCTCAGCAACAAATCCCATAATGCAGACTCTGCTCTAAATTCATGATGAACAACAGTTAATAGATAATAACTATCATGAATATTCTCGAGTAATTTATAACTGGCAGTGTGTTTTTTGTATAACTTAGCCCATTCTAACCAGATACTGAAAGCTTCATCTCTCCAAGCTTTAAAGGATTCTTCTTCAATGATTGTTGTTTGCAAAATCTCACGATCTGGGAAGACACCCCACGTTACTGCATTTGATGATTTTGGGTTTAGTGAACTTTCAAACAAACCTTTGGAATCACCCAAATAATAACTAACATCTGAATTGTTTAAAACCTTCGATTTTAATTTCGTCTCCCAATCCTCTTTGCTAACGAATAATTCAACAAATGATTTTTGGTAAACGTATCCACCTCTTGGACCCCAACCAAAAATTTTATCATCACTTCTTGAACCATCTGTAGCCGGTTGTGATGCCAAGGAGAAAAACCCACGCTCATTCAACTGAAGAAGCTCCTCTTGAATAATTGCAGTTTCTGGGCTTAATCCTAATTCAGACCAAGGCAATGCATCAATGGTACTCTCTAAATAATTTACGAAAACTTTCGATATATCTTTGATATCAACTGGATATCCCCAAAGTTCATAAGCTTTCTTCGTAGCAATTTTTAGTGATGGACCATAACCGTCAATTTCACCATAAGCTGGAGATCTTGAATCACCAAATCTACCATTTGGGAAATCATCCCAGGTAGCGTCACGACCTAATGAACCTTCCCCTGAGGAAATAGCAACGATCTCTTTCTTAGATGGAATTTGAAGTCTGAAAGAATTACCATCTTCAATAAAGTCTTGAGAACTTTTTCTATCAACAAGAAATTTGTTATTCAAACTTGAGCTTCTTCTACTTTTGAAAGTTTTAGCTATTAATTGTGATCCTGAGGTTTCATGTTCGCCCATTATAACATCTTCGTCACCCTCAGCGATAGCATTGTCTTCATCTTCAGCATTGTCTTCTATAACTCTACTCAATAATGTTGATTTTTCCACTATTTGAGCGATAGATTTTTCCAAATTTAAAGTATAGAAATGGAAACCCTCTACTCTTCCATTAGTTCTTGAATAAATTTCATGGATAATATCACGTATAATTTCAACACCAATAGATTTCACCTTATCATCGTCATTTTGAATTGATTCAGGAAATTTGTCTAAAATGTGTTGAGGGATAGAAGCATGTGATAATTTGGCTGCTCTATGAAATAATTGGTAAGTATTAATTGGCATCAATCCTGGTAAAATTGGAATATCCTTAGAAACTTTCTCTCTAAATAAACTTTCGAACGTGAGAAATTTCTCTACATCGTAAAATAATTGAGTAATTATAAAATCAGCACCGGCATCAACTTTTTCTTTCAAGTATGGTAAATCCTTTTCAACGCTTTGTTCAGAGCTGTCAGCTCCTTCACAATGACCTTCTGGATAAGCAGCGACACCAATTGAGAAATAATCGCCATATTGTTCTCTGATATATTTAACTAAATCAACAGCGTGTTGGAAATCTCCCGCATTTGAGACAAAGTATTCTTCCCCTCTTGGAGGATCTCCTCTTAGTGCAAGAATGTTTCTAATTCCATATTCTTTTGCTTTAGCCAATGCTTCATCAATGATAGATTTCTCAGTATTTGTACAGGTCAAATGCATACATGTTGTAAAATCTAATTCTTTTTGACAAGTTTGAACTAATGATAAAGTCTTTTCATTAGTTGAGCCACCGGCACCCCAAGTTATTGTGACAAATAATGGATTAAGGGCAGACATACGCTCCATACGAGCTAATAAATTTCTGATACCCTGTTCAAAATTATCATTCGGTTAGTATGGTTCATCCACCTTATCATTTCACATGTGACTTCAATTACATACCGATTCTGTTTTTGGTGGGAAAAACTCCAAGGATAAAAAAACTTGACCATCCTTCAATTGTTTGATCTTTTCCTTGATAGTAGCCATTTTGAAAGAAAAAAATTTAAATATTTATATGTTCAACAATACAATAGCTTTTTCAATGAATGGGAAAATTTAGAGTCTTGGTGGAAGATTCAAATTTATATTATTATTTTGTACTGAGTCAAATTCGGTCTTATTCCTCAATTGTGACCGACCGAAGATGGCGTAATTTACATGTGCTTATCACGTGTGAACCTCGGTCTGTTGCTCTGTTGTTCTTAAATAATTTATGCAACCTATTCGATCTACTTTGATACGAACTGTGTGATTCTAACAGTGTCGTTTGTAGATGCTTAACGGCGCTAAGATGTAATTGACTGTGGTCATTCTAAACTAGAACTAAGATAGAATATAATTTCTATAGAAAATATTCTCATAAAGAGTATAAAATAATGAAAACAATAACATAATTTATAAATATTCACATTCGACAATGATGTGGCTTATCTAATATTGGATACTCTTGCTAATTGTAATTATATATAATTCTAACACTACGGAAGGAAAACTAAATTCTTTTTTAACATAAATTATATTATGCAAATCTGGGGAAACTCAAATATATTGAATAAATTCTCTCCTTGAAAACTGTTTTTACAACATATATCAATATTAAAAATCAATACTATTTAATACAAATATCCAATTACAATACATTATTAACTTGTAATAAAAATTTCCCAGTTTTCCATTTACAAATTTGTTATAGTTTGACATTGAAGGATAATAATATCAATGGAATCCAGAAGACAATTCACTATCGAAGAAGAAATAACTAAGTTCGTGGAACTTGTTCAATCCCCAGACTTTGATTCATTCCAAAAAACATTAAATGAATATCAAAAGGAACTTACAATTGAAAATAATGATCCAGAGCTGAATCTACATCTTCTCTTTATGGATCTATTAAAACCTGAAAAATCTGATTTAAGGAGTAAATTACATGAACGGTTTCCTTTTGTGGATAATCAAACTACTACGGAAACTATCATTAATGCTTTAGAGACAATTGATATTCATTTAAAAATTGATGATGTCCGTGTTAGGGGTTTTCTAGTGTTTTTAAGAGATTTAAAAGTGTTTTTAAATACTAGCTGTTCTAATGATCCTCCACTGTTTCATTTTTCTTCCAAAAGAAAAACAGTTTCCACATCAAAATCAAGCAATGTGGATGAGTCTGATTATATTCGTGAAGAAACAGTTACCGGAAAAAGGGCGAAGATAGCTATTGAAAATCAAGAGTCAAGTAGTTCGACTCATTTAATGAAACATGTTCTACCTTCTGTGTTGATTAATGATGTTGCAAACATAAATGAGCTAGATGAAATACAGGATGAAGAAATTGTTCCATTCCTTCACTTAATTTACACTAAATTTAAGAGGATTTATCAAAAATTGCTCGCTGATGGACCACAAATACAAAACATGTTTCTTAATCCAAAGGTACCATTCGGTATGACTCACTTTGCTAATGAAAACGCACTTTATGGAGTGCTTACGCCGTTTTTAAATGGACTTATATATTTGATGAACATAATTACTTCAGATGAGGACCAGAAGTGGGAACTAGACTTAGGAATCCAAAATTTTGAATCAAAGTTTTTTTTGGTAACTGAAAGGGATGATGCATATGATGCTTTTAAAAATATTACAGAGCAAAATGAAAGCTTATTTGAAGATGGTCTTTCATCTGGTCCAATAAAGTGTATTGAAAAAATTAAACCTGATTATTCGATACAATTATTACAAAGTCAACTCTCATTGTTTCCAATTGAAATTAAATATATAGAGAACCTTGATGAAATTTTTGATGAATTTACCACATTTACTAAAAAGAATTTCCAGCATTTATTGGGATTAAAGTCTGAACCACTTGTGAAACTGCTTAGGGAAAACACATCAATGATAAAAGTATTGAGCCAATCTATGTACCAATTGATTGGCTCAAATTCTTCAATTTCATTTATCAGCAATGGTCCATCTTGGATTATGGTAGAGGATCAAAACTACACAATAGATGAAGCGATCCCATATTCTTTAAGCTCTGGAGGTGAAAGATCTGGTAGCTGGGCTGGTTGTTCTGGGTTTTTATTACCAAATTTTTTCAAACTCACCAAATTTTCTGTCAAAAGCCGGTACTTTAATTTAATTTTGATAACCACAATCATGAGGCAAATGAGAAAAGCAACTTCAAATATTCCAGTGGCAGAAATCACAAGTTCGGTGAAAGACCTTGATCTTACCAAGAGGACATTATTAAGACAGGGATTATTGTCCAAAGGTTCTGCAGATTTTACGCAGCTTCGTTACTGGGTTATGATGGAAGTTTTAAAACCATACTTGATAAATGATGCTGAAGAAATGATAAAAACTTTATTCAAAGGTCTAGATTTGAAAGATGCTCATTTTCGTGTAGTCCAGAGACTGTCAAGAAAAATAAATATAAAAAGACATCACAAATCCAACATGAACTTCCTTAGGGAATTCATCACAAAAAGAGGTTCAAATATAAGAGTTTTCAACTCTGACCAGTTGAACATCCAGGAAATAATTCAATGCCAAGCGGGTAGCGCCATCGTAGTAAAAAATGCAAATTCGTTACTGTATTCAGATAGCTGTGAATGTATTTTAAAGATATTTGATCCGATACGCCTTGCCACCGGTCTCAATTATAAATCCCAAGATAGCTGTCAAAAAGTTTCGTTTAACTTTACCAGTGCTTTAGATCACTGTCTCAATGTTATGCTCAGCGGGGAGATGTCGGCTTATCAACATTTGCAATCAAAAATAAATCTTCCAAAATTCAAAGGTGTCGTTTGCTTCATACCAACTGCTTTTGCTCTTAAGAAATTGACTGGTGGAATCATGCCACTCTCGATGATATCTCAAAACTTGATTGGTGGTTTAGCTATTGAAGTTGAGTATATTGAGGAGCGTTTTGAAACTCCCAAAACGACAAAAGATCTTAATGAATATTTCACATCATTAATGAAAAATTCTAAAGACAGTTTATTGAAAACCCACGAATATTTTGGGTTACACCAAGATATTCATAGTGGGAACTTTATTGTAAGAGGAAGGGAAGTCTTTTTGATAGATTTCAGTTTCTCTTTAAGAATTATCAAAGAAAATGTTTCCAGCGACTTCTCGAGTCTTAAAGAAAAAATGAAACAAGAATTCATAGATCTTCAGAATGTGATGGTTCAAAAAATTAAAATTGGATGTGATGTTATAAGAAACAATGGTGGAGGCTCAATTGTCGAAAAATCAGATTTTGCCAATGAATCAAACATTAAACAGATGGTCAAAGATACAATAGGTGAAGTTTATAAGGATTTAAAACCTGAAGATATGAAATAAAATTCAGCTGGGTCTGATAAGATTAACGATTTTGATCTGAAAATACCTGAAGCTAGTGCTAGTTATATGAGATGATTTGTATATCATTTTGTTTTTAAAATTATAATCAATATTTTATGTGTGTTTTTTTTAAAAATATTTTTGACTAAATCTAATTGAATTAATAAAAATGTGCAATATGATTCATAAACGAATCAGAGTGATCGGTGACATGGTGAGCCTAAAGACCTTGTAAAATCTGGTTATAAAGTTCTCAAACCTTGTCTTTGAAACCTGGGTGTTTCCCTTTTAAAAACCTGGTAAAAACCCTGGGAAATTAAAAAAAGTCTTGGAAAAATCCGCGCTAGGAGTTGCTGCAATTTTTACCTCTTGCACAATCTTATCGGGATACCGATCCCACAATCTTTTTATTTTGGCATTCATGCAGTACAAAGAGAATGATTTGATCTCAAAAACACTAATTCTTGAATCACCTCAAGCAGTTCAATATTACTACATGGCTGAAATATAAAAAAGTACAATAGGTTGGGGACTGTGACCATAACCATTATCGATGACGGTCACTAATATCATAACTTCAATTTCAGCAAGCATGTTCAAAATAAAGCTAATTCTAAATTATGTCAAGTTCGAACTATAATCGATGTTCGCTATTCTTTTGTTGTGGAGAAAACAAAGGTTTATTGGGGTAGTTTAGATATAAGATAGTGATAAATGTAATTATTATTGAACTGCTTTGTCACTCTTAGAAAAAAGCATCTAAAGTATTTAGACCACTATGAGGTATTTCACATGTGACAGAAAGTCATACTTCAGTCCATCTTTAAGGCTCAACAAATATGACAATTATCGGAGCAAGCCAATACCATATTCTCAAGTATGAAAAAGCTGGTAAACCACTAGATCTCAAATCTAACTTCAAATTGATCTAGCAAGAATATGATTTGTCTGATCCTGAGCTATTGAAAGAGGAAGAGTTATTTGTTGAGGTGATTTTCTCATCAAACGATTCTGATCAAAAATCCTGCTTCACAGATTTGAAAGGATCATATTTTCCATGAGCAGTGCTTAATATTTTTGCGCCCAAAGATATTAAAATCGCAAAGCCCAAAATTTAAGGAAGGTCAATATATCAAATCTGCTTTTGGAGTCGGTTGGGCGAAGAATAACATCATTTCTATCCCTTACTTCCGATGTTGACCCAAAAGCTGTTTCAAAGTTATCCACTTCGAGTATTTTTGGAGGAATCATTTTGACTGTGTATGTTGCAGCCTTCAAGAAATCAGATATACCAGTTGGCGACACCAAAAAGGTATTTTTGTCTTTGCCGCTGGAGGTGCAGTTGGCTGGGTTCTGGTTCATATTTTAGCAAACTTATTCAATCCTAAAAACGTTTTGACGGCTACTGGTACTGATAAAAAGATAGAACTCGTCGAAATTTCAGGTCCAAATGTCATTGGTTTGAACTTTAAGTCTCCAACATATCAAGATGATTTTGTTACCGCATTGGATGGTGATGAAATTGATATTTTCCTCGATCAGGCTGGAGGTAACATCTTGGATCATACTGTGAATTCCATCAAAAGCCATGGTGTTCAGGTTTGTATTTTAGCTTGCTATAACTATTTTTCTCGGGCTGCTTTCAAAAATTTATTGCGCAGACATTTACAAAGATCTAACTATTCAAGATTTCACTATCACGGAATATATCACTCAAGCCAAAAAAATTTTTTCATCAGCTAGCTGAATATGATAATGAAGGTAAATTGGATTTTAATAAATTTCAAGAGGATATTGTTGATGCTACAGGTGAAGCTTTTATTGAGGTTCCAGAGATTTAGGATGGTTTGTTTTCCGGTACAGACAAGGGCAAGTTAATCACAAGAGTATTTGATAGGTATTAATAGGCCTAATACTACGTCATATCAAATATTAAAATCAGGTATCACCGACCTCCTTATACGCGCATCTCTTTGCTTTCCTATCCTACCTTATGTTACGCTAGATTAATATCGTAACTGTGATTTTTCGTTCCTATGAGTATATCAAGGTACACGTTTCCTGTCAAACAAAGATGAATTTCATAGCAATTTGAAGCTCAATCAAATAACAGTATAGTATTATGTTGAATGGATTACTTATCGAAGCATTTATTGCCGATTGAAAAGTAAAAAAAGAGAAAATATGCGCTGAAAGGACAATCATCCACTTGACTGTGCACTATTTTGCGTGTTGAATGCAGAGCCGCATTTCCATACTAATAAAGTCACAAATGCCGGTAACGTACAAAGATAAATATTCATTTTCTCGATCTTCAGGCTTTCAAATACCGAACTAACAAGCACGAATAACTTATAATTCAACAATCATAGACTTTACTGGCAAATAGGTTCTCGAAGGAAATAAAATCAGAAAAACAATTTTTCAACTGCAAACTAATGCAGAAAGAGAATAAGTTTGAATAAAATATGAAAAAAATCCAATGATGAGAGATAATTTTGAATAAAATGGACTCTTTACTTGTAAACGCCCAGTAATACAGTAAATTTCTTGTTGCAAAATAACTAGCAAATACAAATTTTGAGTCTTTATTGTTCTTTTGATATCGATGAACGCTAAAGTGTTTTAGATCTAGGTATCAATAACTTTTTATAAATATTCGTAAAAGCTATAATCTAACTACTTGCATGGTACAAGCCGGTTTCGAAAAGAGATCAAAAGTATTCTGGGATTTATCATTCATTAATTATTAAGAGTACCGATTTAATAGATATCATCATTCAGCGTTGTTGTAATTGTAAGTAATTAATCGTTGTTCACCCATTGGAAATCGTCATTATCAGGATCGAAATTCTGCAAGAGATCAACATCGTCATTAATAGTGCTTTGTAAACCTAAGGGTAAATCCCCACCTTTTGCTCCGGGGCCTGTTTGTCCATCTGGTCTTTTTAGCATATAAGGTGGAAGGAATCTACCAAATATTTGCATATCCAATTGATCAATAATTCCTGGTACATATTGGTTGCGATCATCTTGAGCAGTTGATGTAGCACTATTTTTGTTATTGTTATCATTCGAGTTTATGTTATTTATACTTGAAGCATCTGTTAGTGCATCATTATTGCTTGTGGTTGTGGTAGCTTGGTTACTCGCGGTATTTAATATGGTTGGCTGGTTGATAAAGCTATCAAAGTTAGCTAAATGATCAAAATCATTAACGTTTTCCTCCAATTTAATATTGAAATTCAAATCAGAGTTAGAATTATTGATTGATGACAATCCTTGCCCATTGTTATTACCAGTAGTGAATGGATAAGGATTTGGATTTGTAGCAACCAAGTTTTGAGCTATTGGAACAGATTGAAGTTTAACCTTAGATTTGCTCAATATCGGTTGAGCTTGTGGTCCCATTGGTAAATAATCAGGAAGTTGGTATTGCGAAGTTTTTGATCTTGGGTCAAACTCTTGTTGTGATTGCTGTTGTGGTGGTTGATATTGGTAAGATTGACGTCTCTGTTGTTGATGTTGCTGCTGCTGCTGCTGCTGTTGTTGTTGTTGCGGTTGTGATTGCGGTTGTTTTTGTTGATATTGTCTTTGAGCATATGCTGTGGCTGTTCTTCTGTTCAACTGTTCAAATAATGAGTTCAAAATGTTATAAATTCTTGAAGAAGAAATTGAAGAATCTTTTAATAGTGTTAAGATCTTCTTACCAGTTTCTGCATCTCTCTTTATATCGACATAATCTGGATGATATTCATCAAATGGTACTTCATGAATATAATAAACCAAGCATGCCACTGAAAAAAAAATTGTATAAGTTGAGAACCAATAAGAGCCTGATAGCATATTTTTGTTGATCATGTCTTGAGCTAATTTGACGCAAGTTCTAGCAACAGATATACAGTTTTTAGCTCTTTGAATTGATAACTGATCGATGTTAGGATTATCATTGGTATATTTGGGAGAAATATAATGAATAAATGGTCTATAAAGAACAATTTGGACATGTAAAAATGATAGATGCAACATTCTATTCGCTTTATAGTATTGAAATGGTGGATCATAACCAGGAATTAATTCCTTAGGTAAATGTGATAACCATGATCTCAATTCCAATTCCATCTCCGAGACTCGTTCGTGGTTGATTATAAACCTATGATTGTTTTGAATAGGGTATAGCTTTTTAACTATTCTATCCATTATTAAAATTAAATCAGTATGTTTGTTTGCAATTCCAATAGAACTTAATTTTCCTGGTTGTTGGTCGATATACCCAGTTTGGGTAATGTTATCGTCATCTGATTCAATTGGGAACTCTTGATCGATATCTTCTGGAGCAATTGATCTTGGAAGTCCTAACATTGTGTTGACATAGATGTCCATTTTGTAGATGGTCCAAAATATCCGTTTTCTAACTTCTGCCTCTATTGGATTGAATTGTCGATCTGCCTTTCTATGTAATCCTTCTCTAAGTGCAGATCTTAATGCTACCCCAATATATGAATAACAAGTTGATAATCTAGCTGAACATTGTAAGAATAGAATCAAAGTAACAATTGTTTGAATTGCATAAATATCTCTTGCATCGGTAATATCGATCAATTTTCTAGCAGCAACAAAATATTTATAACCTTCGTCCTCTAAAAGTTTATCATCAATTGTACTTTTTTTACTGAATAGTGCACCAACAGCCATCACTGAATATGCTAAAGGTAGGAATCTATTTTGTTTATTTGTATAATTTTCTGGATCCGTTTCATATAATTCATCAAGATCTTCAATGAATGAAGGACGATGATAAAATCTAAATAAAACACAAGGAGAAGCCCACATTTTGGTAACTAATTCCAAAGCAATATTTTTAGGTGGTAAAATAATCTTGATTTCACGACCATCTTTAGATTCGATTGAACCATCTATATTTGGATGTGGAATATTAAGTTTTGGTTTTTTATATTGTCTTTTCTTACTTATTTTGACATCAGAATTTTCTTTGGAAACTTTACCATTAGTGTTAGTATTTACAATACTATTAGTATTACTGTTATTAGGTTCGGACTTGGTAACATGTAAGTCCGAATGGGTTGGTGTATCAACATCTGATGGGTTTGAGTTTGTAGTTGTTGTTGAAGCTGAAGTTGGAAATAAAGAAGATGAAGTTGAAGATGGAATTTTATTATTATATTCTAAAGAAATTTTTTCAAGTCCATCAAATGAAGTTTTATGTTTGTTATAGACTTCTTCAAATAATTCATAGTTAAAATTTGCATCCAATACATCTAAATTTGGTAATATTAAATGTAATATATGTTCAGCATTTTTCAACTTAGTTTCCAAAAGGTGCAATTCTGCCACATTTTTCTTTCTATTTGATGGTTGATCAAATGTACAATTATAAGAATATACTGTACAATGAATACAAGGTTGTTGACCATCACATTTAACTTTCCTCTTCCTACATTCATCACAAGCTCTAGTTACTCTTTTCCGTTTCTGAATTTGTTGACCATTTGACGAAAAAGATTCTGAAATACTCGGTGATAATGTCTCCTCCATATCGAAATTTTATGGCTTGTATGTCTTTGTATATGGAGTGATTTAAATACTTGTATATTTTTCTTTGTTTTTCTTATTGATTGGTGTTGTATTTAATGGTATTATTGACGTTGTTGCTGTTGGGTAGAACAACAGTTGCCTTAGAACTGTATTGAATTTAGACGTTTACTATAATCTATCTGGATGTGATATTCTTAATCTTGGTGATATCCTCATGTAATAATTAATATTTTTCGATATGGAAGAACTACATGACATATATATACTATAATATTATCGATAAAGTTTATAAACCATCATGTAGTTAGTTAGTTACCAATCAGTTACAATTTTAGACATAGTTAATTAATTTTCGTTCAGATGCCTGATTTAGAAAAAAAAACTCACACAGATTTGAGAACTAATTACTTAATTCAGGAAAAATAGCGAAATTAAAGTGTCAAAATTTACAAATTTACCATATTAAGTAATGTATTTACCGAAAAGATACTGAAATATTTTTTTAATATGCATTTTAATGTGCATGAACATTATGTTGTGCATTAAGTGCAACACAAATCGATTGCCCAGTAAAAATGGCGCAATTTTTAGTGGGCAAGCC
This sequence comes from Waltiozyma mucosa, assembly GCA_030581415.1. Classification (NCBI taxonomy): domain Eukaryota; kingdom Fungi; phylum Ascomycota; class Saccharomycetes; order Phaffomycetales; family Wickerhamomycetaceae; genus Waltiozyma; species Waltiozyma mucosa. The sequence goes on from JAKTTK010000189.1 coordinate 26,599, forward strand.
GGGAATCGGCAGATGTTGGAGTACTTACTACTGATTATTGATTAATCCTTTTAGCTATCTCTATTGTTTGAATGTATATAATCCCCTCTAGTTTGAAAAAGGGAAAATTGGAGGTTAATAATATATTTTATTTTTATCAAATTTTTAATAAATTGAATTCTTCGTAAAAATTAATATAATAAAATGTATAATTGTTCTTTAATCTTAATTTGGTCGACCAGCCGTATAATGTTTTGGTTAAGACTTAATCGACATTTTGACAATTTTGCATAACAATTTAAATCTTAATCACCAATTATCTTTAACCTTAGAGGATCATAGCTAATAATAGAGGCCACAGTTTATAGTTGAGTGATGTCCTATTTCTTGTAATAATAATAGCAATTGTATATTAAAAAAAAAATGGCTCAAATCCAACGTCTAATGTAAAATAGCGCTGAAGGGCTGAAACCAAAAGATTTTCATGATTTTTTATCATCATTATAATCTAGAAGCCGTGATTAAAATAGTACTATAAAATGTAGATCTAATAATTATTATAGCTCTAGTACTGAGTCCTGACCAGCCCTTAGTCTTAGCTCTTTAGTTTTGGATTACCATGTATGAATTCCTGTATCAACTGGAGTCTATTATCTATATGGTGAACCAAAGATGATCCAATGCACACTAATATTCTAATCAATATTATGATAATAATATACAGAGAAATCATTACGAAATTTTTATTGGGCTCCATGATATTAACCATGGATTTCACATAGAAAAGTTGATGAGTTTTGTTATTCATTATAATTTCATGGAAAGTGATCCATCATCTATGCATTCACTGAACTTATCGATCCGATTGCTTGATGGTTTGATTTTAAGACTATTTCTGGGAAATGTTTACATGAATATAGATATCTGGATAATATGTTGGATCGATGCCCGAAGAGTGAAACTTATAGAGCAGTAATGCCATAATACCACATTCTATTGTAAATTAATAACTAGTTAAGTGTACTGTTGCTGCTGCTGCTGCTGCTGAATATTATAACGACGTCGACCTTCAAACGCCAAATATGCTTATGTAATATTAACAAAAAAGCAAGATATTGATAAGTTATGAGCACTGAGAGATATTTTGTACTCATATAATATTTACATCTATTGTTTATATATAATAATATTAGCATCTATACAATACTTCAATTTTAAATCGGATCAAAAATCTAGGGTTTAGATATTTTGCAAACATATTTTCATATTAAGTTAAGGTTAATACATCAATATTTTGTGTTTTCAATGATCATATAACAAATTTTGTTTTAAAAGATGTCCCTTTTCTATTATGAAGATTCAGATGATGAGGTTGCGAATGAACAAAAAATTGTTTTGAATTCATATTCAAATGAGGAAAATGCTAAGGATAATAACGATCAAGAAACTGTATCACTTTCACAGCAACAACAAGCAGAACAACTAAAACAAAACAAAGACAATGACCTCTACCCATTACTACCCAAAGATGAAGAAATCAACGAGGATGATTTGGTTGATCATATAGACCCAGTAAATGTCACATTGTCATTATCATTGAAATTCCAGCAACTTATATTACAAGATTTGATATCTGACAATGCATTATTAATAATGGGTAAAGGATTAGGTTTGGAACCAATAACTGCAAACTTACTCCATGTTTTAAGTGCACCAGCAACAACAATATCGAAAGTTGAGAAAAAATCATTGGTTATTGTATTAGGTGCAACTGATGAAGATAATGAAAAAATTAACGAACAATTAATTGAATTATCATGGTTGGATAACACTCAACGAGCATTTAATATAATCAAAAGTGATAAACAAGATATGAATAAACGTAAATCGTTATATCAACAAGGTGGTATAATGTCGGTCACTTCAAGAATCTTTATCGTTGATTTATTTGCAGGAACTGTAAACCCACAAAAAATAACAGGAATTGTCATTTTACATCCTGAAAAATTTAATGATTTATCAAATGAATCATTTATTACATTTATATATCGTCAACATAATAAATGGGGGTTTATAAAGGCATTATCTGATTCAGTTGAAGATTTTTCCTCAGATTTCAACCCATTAGAAAAAAAATTAAAACATTTAAAACTTTCAAAAGCATTACTTTGGCCTAGATTTCATATTGAAGTGACATCGTCACTATTAACTAAAGATACTAAAAATGTAACAGAGATTAAAATTGCAATGTCGCCAGCTATGAAACAAATTCAAATTGGTCTTTGGGCAAATTTGAAAAAATGTATCGATGAAGTTAGAAGGGAAAATTCTGAATTGGCTCCTGATTATTGGAGTATTGAAAATGCACTAGATTCAAAATTTATAAATACATTCCATATAATTTTTGCTCCCTATTGGCATATGATCACATTTAAAACAAAACAATTGATCAAAGATATAAAAGTTTTGAAAGATTTATTACATTTTTTAATATATTACGATTGTGTGGATTTCAGAGAAATGATGGAATTAGTTACTGATGGTAACAAGGCCAAAATTGATAAACAATATCCAATTTCATCATTATGGTTAGATACTGATGAAGCAGCGGCTGTGTTAAACTATTCTCAAAAGAGAGTAATTGATGAATCAGGTTTAGTGCTGGAAGAAAATCCAAAATGGGAACAACTTGCAATATTATTAGACGATATTTCCAATGAACGTGCACATGATTCGAAAAAATCAGGTCCGGTTCTAATAATGTGTACTGATCATAAAGTTAAAGTTCAACTACAAAATTATTTATCAATGATGAAGCAATCAAAAGTGTCCAGGGCATTTAGTGCTAGATCTTTGTTATTGAAAAAATATCAAAGATTCAGAGAATCTAAAACCATAAGAAATAACATTACAAAGGAATTTAAAGAATCATCTTCCAAAGAAAATGAAAAAGAAAAAATATACCTCTCAAAAGCTTTCAATAGACAACCTGTCAGCTCTAAAAGGCGAAGAACTAGAGGCGGCTCTGCAGTTGCTGCAGTAGGTAGAATGTGGAGCAAACCTTCAAATGAAGGTGAAGATTTAGAATCACAAATTACCCGTGAGGATTTAGAAATGGAATTAATGGAAGTTGATTTAAATAATGATGAAATGATATTAAGTGACAACGATGAAGAAATGGTTGAAATAGAAAATTCTATTCTATTAGAAAGAGATATTATAATTGACAATTATGAATTTATTGAAAAAGAAAATCAGATAATTATTGAATCCTATAATAGTGATACAGATGATTCAGTTCTTCAAGAATTATCGCCATCTTTTATAATCATGTACGATGCGGACTTATCATTCATTAGAAGAGTAGAGATATTCCAAGCTATAAATGTTGACAATCCATCAAAAGTCTACTTCATGTATTATGGTGATTCTATTGAGGAACAAAGACATTTGTTATCGATAAGAAAGGAAAAGGATTCTTTTACAAGGTTGATAAGAGAAAAATCTACAATGGCGTCAAGATATGATGACGAAGATGTTTCTCAATTTAAATTAAAAAAATCACAAGTTATGAATACTCGTATTGCAGGCGGATCCACTTTTCAAAACTCGTCTCAAGAATCAATAGTATTAGTAGACACTAGGGAATTTGGCGCACCATTACCGGGTTTATTGCATAAAATAGGAATGAGAGTAATACCGTTACAACTAACAGTTGGAGATTATATCTTAACAGAAAGAGTATGCTTAGAAAGAAAATCAATTCCTGACTTAATTGGAAGTTTCAATAGTGGTCGACTATATGAACAGTGTGAAAGAATGTCTAAATATTACGAACTTCCTGCATTATTAATTGAATTTGATAAAGAAGAATCATTTTCTTTGGAGCCATTTTCTGAAAACAGAAGAAAGAAAAACAAGATGAAACAAGTAAATGAGTCAATCGCAAATAGAGATCAAGAGGATATCCAACAAAAATTAGCATTATTGGTATTAAGATTCCCAAGACTAAGAATCCTTTGGTCAAGTTCTCCTTATCGTACTGCAGAACTGATATTAGAACTAAAGGCAGGTAGAGAAGAACCAAATATTCTTAAAGCTACTGCAGCAGGCTCGAATACTTCAAAAAACGATGAAAGTGTCGATCCCAATAATACCAATGAACTTTACAACTTGAAAGTACTGGATTTGATAAAAGATGTACCGGGCGGAATGTCTCAAGTTGATATGTACTCAATAATGAGAAAAGTTAAGACATCAAAAGAATTATTGAATTTGGAGAAATCCAGTTTGATCAAAATCGTAGGAGATGAGGACCTTGCTGATAGATTATATAAATATTTGGTGGAAAACTACAAATAAATGTATAAATTAAATTTGTAAATAAAATAATACAAAGGATATAACCTTCTTTTATTTCCCGAATTAAATTAATTAACGTAAAATAACAGACTCTTCATCATGTGGCCTATGATGCAATAGAATCTCATTTATCTTTTGTAAGTGCCCGTTCAACTCTAGAACTTCATTCAGAATTGATAAGTCTGGTGAAGTGAGCATAATTCCCAATACCGAATCTGAGCCTAGGGATAATTTAAGGTTTGCAAATTTGCTGTAATTTATAGACAAGGTTGGATTGATTTCATGAAATTCTAACAATTTAGATAATAATAAATTGACCAATTTAAAAGATCTAGACGCAATTGTTGAATATAAATTTCCTATTTCTTGGGGAGGTTTATGATTTGTTGATGCTGCTAGAGACGAAAGCGTTAATCCTAATTTGATCAATCCATCACCTAAACCTTCAGGGTAACTTAACCATTTTAAAGGAAGATTTTCCTTTAAATTTTCAACAGGTAAGAATTCAGTAACTAAGATCAAGCCAATTAGAGATTGTAATATGATAGCATCTCTTTCATGGACTAAAGCAACATGATTAAGGTTGTTTAAAGGTAAAACTGAAATCAAATATTGGAACAATCTTTCTAATAGCTTAAAATCTGCAGCATCATTACCCACATATAACTTGACCAACCTTTTATTTTCTTCCGTTTCTGAGTTGTTAGTTTCATAGATACCAGTCAAAACTTCTCTTAATAATGTTCTATTTGGAGGATCACGAACTAGCAATTTAGCTAAAACATCAACACCATGGGTCTGATATTTATGTAATGATGGAATATATTGGGGAATTGATAAATCTTCAGTATTTTGATTTTCAGGGCCAAAAGATAGTACTAATGCAATGACAGCCAGGGCATCGTTGTGATTTCTTAAATGCAAAAGATCAGCAATGTTCATGAAAACCATCAAGCAATCTTTCAACAATCCCAACCTTCTTCTAGCAAAGTAAAATTTTGAAGAGTTTGATGCGATCCCATGTACCAACTTGAAAATAAATTGCTTAAAAGTTTCGCTATATGCCAATGCTTTAGGATTATTTTCAGTGAATGTTATATTTCTTATAACCATCGAAATTGTAGTGAGTTGTTCAACTAATAAAACATTTGGATTCTCGGCAGTTTTGGTATGAATTTTACTGAATGGGTGTTCTGACTCGGAGCGAATTTCATTCAAAATATCCACATAAGCAGGAATCTGGTATTGCTCAATGAGAATTTTTAGATCGTTTGGGGAAACACTTGATGCTCTAGTTGAATTATTTATGTCATCATCATCAGAAGAATCCATGGATACATCTTCATCTTCAACATCAAAAACCGATTCTTCATCATTCTGCTCTTGTCCTTCATCATCAACCACATCACCACTGAAAGAATCAACCTTAATATCAATTTCATCATAATCCTCGATGTTCTTGACGTATTTACTAAAAACTAAATCAATATTTGAAACCGGATCATTACTCAAGTTATCGAGGTCAAGATGGTCATCACAGCCATCTGATCTTGAATCTACACCAGTTAATAACTTATCCAAAACTCTTAACCCCAATGATGATAGCTTTTCAAGGAACTCAGGGCATTCATTTAATGGGATTTGTAAATTAGCGTCTGCAGATGTTACCAATGCCCTATTAAGGGCGGTATTAACTTCTGAAGTTATTCCGGAATCCAAGCTCATTGTTAATGCATGAATATTGATGACACCTAACTCTGGCGCAAAAAGAAAAATAGGTTTCGAGCTTTCAATCTGTTCACCCAAGTGCGATAATGCTTTCACATCATAACCAGCATGATGTTCAATCAATCTTTGCTCAGGGATAAAATTTCTAATAACATTTGGAGGCTCTTGTTTAGAAATTGAGACAGGAACCGGCTGTAATTGAGGCTCATTGACTTGGAATCTCTGCTGTGCTTGAGCTTTATTCTGTAATACAGGACTATGCTGTTGTTGTGGCGGTGGGGGTGGTTGGAGTGGCTGTTGAGGATGCTGCAAATTTTGTGATGGTGGTTGTGGTTGTGGTTGTGGTGGTTGTTGAGGAGCGGAAATTTGTCTTGATATAGGACTATTGATTCTAGACTGACTTTCATTAATCATTGGAGAGTTTTGATTTGAACCTTTTCGAGATATACTCAAATTTCTTTGAAATTGTTGGGGGGTTGGATATTGTGATGGATGCTGAGTTTGAGATTGTTGGTTAACTAATGGACTTCCAGGCCCAATAGACCCCTGACTCAATCTTTGTGATGGAATAAATGGAGTTGGTGGTTGGGATTGTTGCTGGTTTAATGGAGAAGAGCTTTGAGCATGTGTTTGATTACTAAATTGATTAGAACCAATATTTGTATTTGGAATCTGCTGTTGCTGCTGTTGTTGTGGTTGTTGTAGTTGTTGTGGCTGTTGTTGATTTGGCACTTGACTTAAACGTTGCTGCCTCAATAGTATTTCTTGTTGCTTCTGCAATGCTAATCTTCTGTTTGCGAGGTCCTTCTGACCTTCAGGGGTAAGAGTATACTTCTCAAAAGGCAATAAATATTCAATATAGGCCTTGGTAAGTTCTATTGCAACATTAGGATTTGATTCAACTGGTAAATTCAATTTTTGTGCAACAAAACCCCATTGATTTTGTCTGTTGACGTTCGATGACCCACCTAATCTTGTAACAATAGCATAAAGATAAAACGGATGAATTCTCTTTTCAGAAATAACTGGAATTATTAATGGGGTCCCTCTATTCTTCATAAAATCAGATAGTGCTCTCATAAATAGTTCTATATGTGCTGCACTCAATTGCTGTTGAATCTTTCTTTGCAAATGCTCTGGAATTGAGTTTTGCTGTCCCGGTAATTGATTGCCCTGTTGTTGAGCTTGCTGTTGCTGCTGCTGTTGAGCTTGCTGTTGCTGCTGCTGTTGAGCTTGCTGTTGCTGCTGCTGTTGAGCTTGGTGAAGCTGTGATCTCAGAACTTGTTGTGGTTCGTTTGATGATGTATTGTTTCTATTTGATTGAACAGTAGGTAATTGATTGGCATTTAAGAATTTATTTGCAATTATTGATGATTGGGAACTTTGTGATAACGGGGTTGGAGGAGCAGATCCATTTTGACTCTGTTGTTGGGCTTGGGCTTGGGCTTGTGCCTGTGCTTGTTGTTGAGCTTGTAGTTTTTGTAATCTTAAAGCTTGTTGTTGTTGCAATTGTAAAAACATTTGTTGTTGATTAGTCACATTTTGTTGAGGTACACTAGGAGAAATTGAAGCACCTTTTTGCTGCTGTTGCTGCTGTTGCTGCTGTTGCTGTTGCTGTTGTGGTTGCCGCTGTTGTTGAGCTTGCTGTTGTGCTTGCTGTTGTACTTGCTGCTGAGCCTGCTGTTGCATCAACTTCTGCTGTAACAATTGTTGTTGAAATCTTTGTTGTGTAGTATTGGCACGTTGCTGTAAAGCAGCTAACATTGCAGCTTTATCCATTTGAACGTTTGTATTTAAATTTTGTTGATTTAAATTCGAGGTTTGAGTAGGATTCGGACTTGAATTTGAACTTTGATACGAGTGGGTTATATTATTTTGTTGCTGTTGTGGTTGTTGCTGTTGCTTTTGTGACATTGTAGGTGAAAATAAAGCAGGTGGGAATCCTTGTTGTGTTATACTATCAATCATGCTTTGATTAGAGTTTTTAATATCGTTACCACTATTATTATTACTCTTTTCTTTCAATAAACTTTGAATCAAATCATTGGCATCATTATTAGTATTAGTATTACTATTATTAGTAGTATTATTAATATTCGTTCTTTGTTGTTGAGATTGATAGTTTTGATTGCTATTACTATTCTGTTCAAATTCAAAGAATCCGGTATTTTGATTACCTAATTTTTGTTGTCTTTGTTGTTGAAACTGTTGATGTAAATCACTTGGAACATTTTGTTGTTGTTGTTGTTGTTGTTGTTGCTGCTGCTGCTGCTGCTGTTTTTGAGATGGTTGAACTGGTGTACCAAATAAATCTGAGGGGTTAATAGCATCAATGTTAAATCCACTTGAACTTGAACTATTATTATTTTGATTAACTTTATAGTTGTTGCTATTATAATTATTTGAATTGGTGGTGGTATTATTATTATTATTACCATTCTCATTAGTACTGCTAGTATTATTGTTATTATTATTTTCGCTAGTATTATCATCAGCATCAAGGTAGTTGAGAAATGAAGACATCATATCATCTTGTCTATTGTTGTTATTGTTATTACTGTTATTATTATAACCATCTTCATTACTCAATTGTTCATTGAGCCAATATTGATCAGACATGGTATAATTAATTTTCTCAATATAAACAGATAAATAAAATTATTATTTTAAGTAATGTTTTTCTTTTGTTTACAACATGCAAAAATACGAAACTCTTTTTTTTTTTTTTATTTGTGTGTTTATTGTGTTGTTTTTTTTTTTTGTAATTTTTTTCCCTCAAATTAAATTGAGATTTCGGGAATTAAAAAAAAAAATTAAAAAAAAAAAATTAAAAAAAAAAAATTATCCCAATTAGGTAAAAAAAAAAAAAATACTTCTTAGTACTATAATTTACACAGTGGTAGTGCAGTGTTCCATGCTCAGAAATACACCATCTAGCATATTAGATTTTAAAAGTTGATGATATTTACAAAGAATTGTATTTAAAAAAGCTACAAATTGTGTAATTATTTAGCAAAAAAAAGAAGGAGGGGGAGAAACAAATCATTAACCTAATTAATTCAATTAATATTTTTTTTTTTGTTGTTGTTGTTGATTAAATAATTTATAAATATAATTAACCCAATTATAGGATTAATATCTTGTAATATTAAAATGATTAAATTTGGTATAAAAAATTGGTATAATAATATTGAATAATGCAATAGCTGAATACGATCTTGTCGTTTTAAAAATTGAAAAAAAATTAATTTATAAATATAATTGATAAAACATGAAATTCCCTTGATTTGTAAATTTGAATCCATATTTTGTAAATTTATTGTTGGAATTTAGATAGCTTCTAATTGAGCAGAAATTTCATCCAATTCAGCTTTAGCTGAAGTGTATTTTTCAGTTAATTCTTCATATTTTTTTTCCCAATCATCACGTTCTGATTCTAATGAAACAACTTTTCTTTGTAATTGTTCAGCTTTTAAATCGGATTCACGTAATTTTTCAGTTGTTTCTTTTAAATTTTTATCGGATTCTTCCAATTCATCTTCTAATTGTTGATTTTTTTTGGTAAAATTATCGTTATGTGATTTTAAAGATGAAGATTCTTCAGCAGCTGATTTATGTTCTGAAACTTGAGATTCTAAATTTTCAACAGTTTCTTCTAAAGTTTCAGTTTTTCTAGTCAATGCTTGAATTTGATTTTCATGATCTAATTTTTCTTGTTCCAATTCTTTAACTTTAATTTGATATTCATCAGCTTTTTCTTGCCATTTTTCAGCATCTAATTTTAAATTGGTCAATTTCTGTTATATAATATGTTAGTATACTAGGGTTTATTTATGTTTGTTTTTTTGTTTTTTGTTTTTATTTTTGTTTTTTCTCCAATTGGAAAGTCTGACTGAAGCAATTGAAGTAAATGTATATAACAAAAGTAGAGACTTACTTCTTTTAATTTATCCATTGTTATTGATATAATTATAATCTATCTATGATTATTAGTTTTGTCTTTTAAAAAAAAAGGGGGGAGAGGAAGAGAAATACGTGGACATTCTCATGGATGTTTTTTTTTTCCTCTCTCTCTCAATTCCCAAAGGTGTTGGAATCCCAAATCATACCAACATGTGGTCCATACCGGATCCCAAACATTAAGGGGGAGGGAACGAGCGAGCGAGAGATCAAAACAAAATAACAAAAAAACATATTGAATCAAATCATTTGTTTCATTTAATTTTTATACACACTATATATATATAAAGAGTTTATTGGGAATTAGGTATATATTCTTCATAGATATTTACAACATACAACAATAATATATTACAATTTCCCTAATTTTCCTTTTTCAATTAGTATATATTATTTTTATAAACTTATTCCACAATTAATATAATCACAATTCTAATGATTTCAACTGTTCAAAAATTGGATTGTATAATTTAGCAAAATTTGCAAATCTTTTACCCAAATATTCTCCACTTTTTAAATCAGATTTTCTAATACCTTCTGGACCTTGGTCTGCATTACCTTGAGCTCCAATACCTAAAAAATATCCACTTGCATTTAAATTATCTTCACTAGTAGTTGAATAACCATGACCAGGTGGTAAATTTAATGGTACCCAAGTTAAACCTTGTTGAGCTGCAAATATTGTTAAATCAATAAGTGTATTTTCCTTTGAACCTGCTCTTGAAGCAGAAATTGTAAATCCAGATGCCAATTTATTAGCCCATTCTCTAGTGGTAAAAATATGACTAGTCGATTCAATAAATTCTTTAAATCCAGCTGATGGAGAACCAAAATAAGTTGGTGTACCAAATATAAATCCAATATAGTTATCGGTCAAATCTTTTAAAACTTCACTATTTGATGCTTCTTTTGAAGTAAACAATTTACCTTCAACACCTTCAATTGAATTAATTCCTAAAAGTATAGAATCTGCTAAAGATTTAGTATGATTATATTTTGAATGATAAATAATGGCAATTTTGCAGGTCATTTATATATATTATTTCTTTTGATATATGTATATAAATCGAAAAAAAAAATTGAACCATTTGATCTAAGACATATCCAATGAGGTATTTATAACAATTTGGAAAATTTACATTCAATGTTATAATATCTATTAATAATATAAATATGTATAATTATAATCTGAATATATTATATTGAAGATATAATTAATAATGATAATCTTATATTTGATCTTTAATGTATATATAAATAAAAAGTCAACCATCAAAAAAAAAACTGTAAAAAAACTGTAAAACAAAAAAAACATTTCAACAGTTTTTCCAACTGCTACTGTAAAAATCAATCTCGTAATTCTCAACTTATAAATATATATTATAAAAATGTCGAAATCTATTTTATAGACTATTAAATATCTAGATATATTAATAATATTATAAGTTTATAAATTTACTACACTAATCATCATATATAAAAGCTGTAATCAACTGTAATTAAATGGTTGATTACTTAATAATCACAATAGACGTAAGTATTCAATATATAATATTATTTAATTATAGATCTGGATTACAAATCTTATAATTCATATAATTACAATATGTAAATTAATAGAATCAATTTCAAATATCACATCCTCATATGATACAAAGTCGACGTTGAGGTATAATAATTATATTTGAATTATATTATTATTATACGTCTCTGCAGAATATTATATATGCTTATCTCATCAGTATCGCGATGATTATTATGTAATAATATTATGTAATCTAAAAAATTATATAATTATATAATATTATACTGCTGCGCTATAAATATAAATATTCAATTCGCGGTAAATAATTAATATATAATTCATCCAGTGAAATTCACAAGGTATAAAAACTAATGATTATTTAAAAACAAACATTAAAAAATATTTTTCTATTGCGCGCCAGTTTGATTATATAATAATTGAATAACCTGATATGATTACATAATTATGATAATATTATATAATCTAATTCCGCGAATTCGTCTTAATTATATGATCTCAAAACATTAAAATTAAAAATTAAATAATATAAAAAAAAAAATGGCTGGTTTTAACATTTCCTAAATTGGTAAATTGATTGATTAATTTTCCTTTTATTCCCAAATCATCATTCATGATTATAGATATGAACAAGCATTTCAATATTATAATACTGAAAAAAATATTTCAGCTGGATTGACTATGATGCTAGAGTAATATGATTGTATTATAAGATCTATTTTATCAGACGTTATTAGTGTTTGAGATCAGAAAATTAGGCAAAAAAATAACAATCAATTAATTATATTCTTTTCAATAGAACATGGCTTTTAACTGATCAAAAGGAATCATATCAGTTAATTTATTTATACGTCTTATACACAAAAGATTCATTGAAATTGTATCATTATAATATTAAACATAAACCATCAAATCAATCAATCAATCAATTATGGTTGTCATACAGAATGAATACAATGGGGATCACTTTGGGTCATATTCAACATCTAATCAAATATTTATAAGGAGTACAATTAATAATGATCAAAACAATGACAATAATAATGAAAATAGATCTTATATCAAATATAGACCTACAAATACATTGATTCATCAAATTCAAGATAATGATAATAATAGATATTATTCAGATAAAACACCTCAAATTAAAGAAATTCCAAGATCAAATAGTAAAAAAGTAATTAAACATGAAAGAAAACCAAGTAATCAATTGTTTAGACATCCAACAATTTTATCAACTTTAAATGAATTATCACCTAAAAATTCAATAAATTTACAAAATCGTTCCAATGGTTCAATTAATAGAAAAATTTCAATTAAAAGAACTAAAAGATCAATGTTTAATAAATTTGAAATTAAAACCAAATTTTTTTATCCAAAAAATAATATCAATTCTAATATTAAAAGAGGAAAATATAGAAATTTAAAAGAATTAAATTCAAATTTAAATTATATAAATATAGATTCTTCAATGTCAAAAGAATTAGTATTGAATCAATTTATTCAATCATTTCAAATATCAAATAAAGAATTGATTAAATTCAATCCAATTTTAAATAAATCATTCAAATCAATTACAGTAGATTCTAAAAATAATTATATATTATATACACCAATTTCTACTGGTAAAAATTCAATAATTTCAAAATTTGAAAATCATATAAATAATGAATTGATTAAATTAGGTGTATCAACAAATACAACAACAACGACAAATTCAAATTCAAATTCAAATTTTACCGAAATCAAATCAAAATTTCGTAATTCAATTACTTTACCTCAAAATTCATATCAAAATAATTATAAAGATTCAAAATTATTCAGAACAAATTCATTACCGATAAATTTTAAAGCCAAAAGAACTGAAAATTATATTAAATTATGGAATTTATACTATAAGCGAGTTATAACCAATCGAATAAAATTTAGATTGCAAAATCATCTTGGTAATGATAGTAATTATAACGATTGTTCATCAATTTCAACTGAATTTTTTTTAAATGCAAGTTTACAGAGTAATAATAGTAATAATACCAAGAATTTTTATAATCAACGGAAAAAAAATTCTAATGATAATATTATTGATAGTTTGGATGATTTAATGATGGAAATGAATTCTATAGTTTCAAGTTTATAGAGAAAAAAAAAAAATTATTAATTTATATATACAATCTATATTATTTACAATCTATTTCAAATATTTTTCCAAAACATCTTGATTGAATGAATTGATAATTTTTAAATTGGATTGATTAAACAATTTAATTTCTTCAAAACATTCAATTAATAATTTGTTGTTATTATTTTGTGAAATAATTTCATCAATTTTAACAGGATCTATTAAATATAATCCATTAAATATTAATATAATTAATCCTTTTAAATTTTTAGAATAAATTTCGTTTAAACTTGAATTTTTCATGATGGATTTCTTATATAAATTGTTAAAATTTAAATTTAAAAATTTTATAATTGAATTTAAATTCAATTCAATATTTGAAATTAAACCTATTGCACTTAATTCCACTAAATTCATATCAAAATTGTTCAAAATAAAATTATAAACCCTTTTAATCAATTCTGGATTTTCAGTATAACCTATAGATTTAATTGCAGCCAATTGTAAATGTTGAATATCTCCAATGATATGGTTTGAAATTCCCATTGATGAAGAAGATTTAATCAATTCTAAGATTTTTTTCCATGTAACTATATTACAAGAATTTGATACATTCAATAAAATTGATGATAAAATTTGATGAGGAATAGCTTTGATAGTTGATCCTCCTTGTAAAATAATTTTGAACAATTTTGTACATTTATCATTAATTTCTGATTCTTTATAACCAATGGTAAAGATCACATTGATTAAATTTAATTCTGTTTCAGATTTTGAAGATAGTTGATCCCAATTTTTTATTGATTGGAAAATCGTTTTAACATGAGTTAACAACCATTTATTATATTTCAAATAAATATTTGGTTGATTAAATTGAATTAAAGGTTGGAATTTTTCCAATATGGGTAAAATAGTTGTCAACAATTCATAGTTGTCTGTTTCTTTCAAAATCAAATCGCTCAATTTTATCAAAAATAAAAGTTGTGAATCGTTATGATATTGATCATGACCTATAAATTCAACTAAATCGTTAATTAAATTTAATTTATCAAAAATTGTCAATTGATCATAATTCAATAAAATTCTATCAAAAATTTCTAAAGATTGATATTGAACTCTATATATCCCAATTGAATTTGCATTAAATTTGACAAAATTCGATGGGAATTCTAATTCTAATTGTTTATCAGTCATTATCACTTTATTTGAAATCGAGCCATCAGTCGATTTAATCAATAATGGGATATGAAACAGTAGATTTGAATCCGACTCTGAATATCTTTCTTGACTCAACTGTAACACAGGATTGGATGATGATGATGATAATGATGATGATTTTAATCCAACTTTTAGAATTGGAAATCCCGGGGTTTCAATCCAATTTGAGGCGAATTTCAAAACATCCCATGATGAATGTTTATCGATGAATTCCCATAATGAAATAGATTTAACGTTACCAAATTGATTTTCTTTCAAATATTGGGTTAAAAATGGTACAAAGTTTTGAGATAAATCATAATTAAATTGTTTATCTTCTATTAAATTTGAAATCATCTTTAGAAATTGTAAACCCTTTTCGTAACTATCAATTTGGAAAGCATCTTGAGTTTTCTTCATTAGTGAACTTGATAAATTGATGGAAATTGGAGTTATTCCAGGGTTGGAATGTTTTTCCAAAATTGATTCTAACGATGAGATTTCATTTTCCCAAATATATTGATCCAATACATCAATTTCTAATTTATACAATATGTAATAACTAAACCAAGTGGCAAAACTTTCGTTAAACCATAAATCATTCCAATTGTTGAACGATAAGAAATTCCCGAACCAATGATGGATCAATTCATGTGTAATAAGTTGTCTAATACTTTGGATTTGTGTACGATTAGTTAAAGATTCAACTAAGATATGATTTGATTGAATAGTGATCAATCCAAAATTTTCCATTGCACCATCGGATAAAAATGGCAATGAGACAATATCCAATTTATCTAAAGGATATTGTACTTGTAATTGACTTTCCAAGAATGGTAAAACTTTTGAAGCAATATCAAATGAATAAGTTGCATATTTGATAGATCCAATTGGAGTGAAAAATCTCAATGGAATAATTCTATTGTTTAATAGTTTAATATTTGATTCAATGAATTCTAAATCACCCATTACAAACCCAAAAATTGAAGTGGTCATAGGTGGGGTTTTTATAAATTTAACAGTCAATTTATCTTCTTTGATCTCGTTCGACTCTATAGGAGTGCATGACAGTATTTTGAATTTAGTGCTAGTTGATGTAATTGATAATTTGAAAGTTGGTTTAGTGGAAGGTTCATCGATACATGGATAGATACATCTGGCAAATGATAATTGGGAATGAGTAGCCAAGATATAATTGGAAGATGTATTTGATTGAGTATCTAAATAATTAGTTTTGAATAGACCTTTGGTGAAATCAGTGAAAGTCTTTATTTGATTGATTTTACCAATATATGAAATTACTAATGTCAAACTTTCTTTTGAATACAACGATTTTGAATCTTCTTGATCAGCCACGCTCAATGAAATAATTTCATTATCTCTATCATATTTGACAATGGCTTTTTGTTCTTTATTAGTGATAAATATAGCTGAAGTAATAATTAATTCAGAAGAATTCAATTTGAACGTATATTTAGTTTCATCACTACTTTGATCGTTTAAATTAGATGCCAATTCCAGATTTATCGAAACCACCCCATTAAAATTATGAGTTGTATGATTGATCTTCAAATCCAAGTCATAATGAATAGGGATATGAGAATTTAAAGACAAGAGTGACATTTTCAATATATTGAATCTTTTTCCCTGAAGTATCCATGAGATTTAAATTGGATTGATCAATAATGGAGATGAGAGATCTTTGAAAGATTATTTTGTATGAGTCTTAAAGATGTTTGGATGTTACCTCCCTTTTTTTTTTTTTTTGGTTTTCTTTTGGGATTTCAAATTTATCTATTTTTTGATGGGTGATGAGTAGAAATGTTATAGATATTTCTATAAAAAAAGAGAATTAATTGGTCAAAAGATATATTTTAGATTTATCTGAGTAATAAAATCATCCAAAGGATAAATTATTAAGCTTTGTGTCTTTGTGTTCTTAGATTTTGCCAATTTTTTTTTTTTCGCTTTTGTGGAGTTTCCTTTGACGAAATATGTCCGATTCAGAAGATTCAGATACTCCAGACTTTTCACAAGTGGCTGCAAGAGATCCAAGCTATTATATAACTCAATTCCTATCCGCTGATGATATTAATTCATCGGAAGCTCCAGTGATTCAACTAAGTAAATTAATTCTATCTCGTGAATTATCACTTTTAAAATTAATTCAATTATTAGGCGATTATATCACTGCAGATGATGATGAGTTAAGAGGGAGATCAGTTGCCTGCTTATCAAAGACACTCAATAACTTATCTCTAGAAAAGTTTAATTTCAATGCTAATGATTTGAATGTATTGGCAAAATTCTTACTTTCGAAATTAGATGATGTGAAATCCACTTCATATGCATTATTAGGAATTAGTTCGTTAGTCACCGATAAATTATCACAAGATACCGTTAGTTTTATTATCAAGGAATTATTTGAATATAAACCAGAGTCACATTTAGCAGCTACTAGATACCAGTCATTCTTATTATTAGAAAAGCTTTATCCCTTAGTTACTGATCAAAATCAATTTATCAAACTTTTCATTCATATTGCCACTAATGAAAAGGATCCAAGAAATTTGTTAATTTCTTTTAAATTGAACTCTTTAATTTCATCAAAATTCACTATTGTTGGTGATCATACCCAAGATTTGTTTGATTTATTGTATTGCTATTTCCCTATAACTTTTAAACCACCAAAGAATGATCCATATAAAATTACGCAAGACCAGTTGAAATCCCAATTACAAGATGCATTGATTAGTAACCAAGGGTTTGAAGACGATTTAATTGAAACTCTTTTAGAAAAATTATCCAATTCGAGTAATGTTGTTAAATTAGATTCTTTGAATTTATTATTCAAATTTTATGGGAAATATAATTCATTTAATAAAGATGAATATTATTTAAAATTATTCAATTGTTTGAAATTTGAGATTCAAAACTTGAATTTTGATGATGATGAAGATTTAAAATTACAGCCTTTATTATCCGAAATTATTACTCAATTGATATCTAACCTTTCATCAGATCAATTACTCAATTTTAAAAAAGTTATCTCAAATGAATTCTCAAAAGATTTTAATTTTAACAACAAATTGTTGTACAAAAACTCTATAATCTTATCTAGATTGGCCAAATCCAATTTATCCAATTTTAATTATATATTTCAATTATCAGTGAATAAATTGTTAAATGAAAAGGATTTGAACGTTGCTAACAAGAGAGAATTGGTTAGAATAATAATTTTTTTCCTCGATTCATATCAATCAATCAATGATAAAAATAAAGAAGATAATGATGATCAACTATTACAAAATAAGGATAAAATTTTAATATTCTTGACAACTTCATTGATGTCAACATCGAAAATTGAAGTATCATTGAGAAATTTGGCTATTCAATCAATCATCAAATTATTACCAATTTTAACTAAGGAGGAAATATTACTAATTCTCCAATATTTATTTGAAACATTGATTAATGATCATAATGAATATATTTTTACCAGTTCTATTCAAGGTATAAATTCGATATCAGACTATGGTATTATAAATGAAGAGATTGATAAAATTTTAAATAGTTTGCAATTTGATTCCGATGAAATTGAATATTTTCTCAAAATTTTCAAAAATTTAACCAATGAGAAAGTATTGGAACATTTGATAAATAAATTATTGGTAAAATTTATTCATTCCACCACTGAAGAATTGAACCAAAGTTATTTAATTGTGAAAAATGTTTATATAATAATTTCAACAAACCATAAAAATTTCATCATAAGTAATGAATTATTCCATAATTTAGTAAAATTTTTAATCAATTATAAAGAAATAAATTATGATTTATTGGATAAAGTTACAGATCTAATCAAAATATTTGTCATAAACATGTCATTAGAAGATCAGCGTTATATTTATCAAGAATTTGATAAAGTTTATCAAGGTTCAGAATCTGAATTGTTCCATGGATTAGAAATTTGGAATGAAACTCGTCAAATTTATTTAATTTTAAAGACTTTTGCAGGATTACCAATTAAATTATTACCATCAAAAGAAATTCAATTTTCGAAATTAATTTCATTTATTCAATCTACTAATTTTGAAGATCAATTTATTAAAATTGGATATTTACAATTCACATCATTGATTGTTAATAAATTTGTTGGAATTGATTTATCCATTTTAAAATTAGAATTGGAATCTTTGATAGATATTGAAATTTTCACTTGGATAACTCAATCGTTAATAATAAAAATGGATTATCCAATCGCTCAAGATTATATATCAAAATTGGTTGATGTTTTGACCAAAAGGGATATATCTTCAATTTTCAAAATTTTAAATTCTAATTTATCTATTTATGAAACAACAACAATATCATCATCCTCATCTTCATCCTCCTCATCATCGATTGCCAAAGTTAAAATCAACAATAAAAGATTGCTTTATAGACAAAAATTTTATTCGATTGTAATACCTCAATTGATCGAACTATACAATAAAGATCAAGAATTCAAATATTTAAAATCTTTATTAATTTTATTGAATGATGATAATGGATTAGTTGTTCCATATATCCAACAAATACTTCAAATTTTCATTAAATCTAAAGATGATTTATTGAACAATTTACAATTTGATAAATTTGAAATTTTTTGTCAATTTTTATTAGATTCCATGTCTAAAATTGAAGATTTTCAAAAATATTTTGCAACAATTTTCCAATTATTTCAAAAATTAACAAATTTTAAAAAAATTTCATTGACTTTAAAATCTTTAATTTTACAAAATTTAAGACAATTTATCAATGTTATACCTTTACATGAATTGATAAAATTGAAATCCCAAATTATCAAATATTTAGAACAATTCTTAGATGATGGTAATAGATCAATAAGAAAATTAGCCATTGATGTTAGACAGGTTTGGTTTGAATTAGGTGTTGAACAAAGTATTTAAAAGAAAAAAAGAAATCGCAACACAAAAAATATAGATATTAATAAAAAATCATAAAATAATATATTCAGGCTTTGAAGATTAATTTACCCAATCTATAAATGTTTGTCTGTAGATCTCTTGATCATTCTTTAACTTTATAATTTTTCTCTCAATTTTTTGTTTTTTTGGGTAGAGATTTATATTAAAAAATTTTCAAACAGATACAAATATGTTATTCAATTATTCATCTATATATACTCTTTATTTAATCTTCATCACTATCACTATCTTCTAAATCCACTGGAGCCAAACCTGGAGTAAGACCTTTAAAACTATGTTGTATAGTTTTCTTTTTATACAAATTAATTTGTTTGACAATTTTTTTATTTTTCCTATTGATTTTATCTTTAGGTTTGATTATTTCCAATATTTCATTCTGTATATCTTTTAAATCTTCAGAATTTGTATCTATAAGTCCTTTTATATTATCATTGATTAAATTTTTATATTCTTTTTGTTCTTTATCATTCAATTTTTTTTTAGTTTTCAATAAATTAAATTTAATCTTTGAAGCAAGTTCTCTTTCTGATTTTTTTAATTTTTGTGAAATTTTTCTCTTTTGTAATTTTTGATATTTATTAATCTTGTGAATTTCTTCAAATTTAAGATTATTTGTTTTAGCATTATTTAAAATTTCTGTATTACTTAATTGTGAATTATTATTTGAATTTGAAATTGAATGACCTGGTAAAACAGTGTTTAAAAGATTGTTTACACTTGTTGTAGATGGTTTGTTGTTGAATGATATCTTGACCATTGTTTAGATTTATTATATATTTTATATATCTGAAGTATATCAACCAATAGTAATGTAACGGTATATATCTCTTGAATCTAGGTAATATAGATTGATTGATGATGATGGAAAGAAATATAATTTTTTTTTCTTCTTCTGTATATAAAACAGCTTCGCGCTGTCCGCGCATATGTCCCTCTGCTTTATATAAATATATCTAGCTAAGCTAGCATTTTATACAAGTTATCGCCGATCAACATGATTTTATATAATTATATACCATGGTTATGAAATATATATATGATGTTTATATCAAATCAACTTTTAATATATTGTATATTATATATATGGTTATAACTTTCAAATTGACAATATTAATGTGGCATATGAACTATTCGCATGGATCAAGTGTTTTAAAAACATTACTCAGAAAATTATAACACTTTGAATTAAATATAGCTGCGATTATTAAATTTTTCCAGCTTGATTTAGAATAATTTGCATCGATATCTTTTTCATCAATTGCTTTTGTTACTGTTGTATAATTACATCATCATGATCATTGACTGCCCAATATATAAACGTCTTTCAACATCAAGTTGTTATAGTAGAATAGCTTAATAAGCTAAGCGGACGAAAGTCCAAGTCCAAGTAATTTAGTTACTAGTTAATTTGTAGACTTAATTCGACGATGTATTGAAGCTATACAATAAAGTGATCAGGTTCCTAACAGGAGGAAAGATCCCTTTATATACTAAATAAATTAGGAGATTAGAATATGCTGAGTAAGCTGGTATTC
>JAKTTK010000190.1:0-47064 GCA_030581415.1 Waltiozyma mucosa
CCAGTTCAGGAATTAGATCATCATCAGGATCACATGACCCAGTTGCTTCTTCATCAGGTTCAGGTTCAGCATCAAGATCAGTATTAGGTTCCAGTTCAGGAATTAGATCATCATCAGGATCACATGACCCAGTTGCTTCTTCATCAGGTTCAGGTTCAGCATCAAGATCAGTATTAGGTTCCAGTTCAGGAATTAGATCGTCATCCGGTTCACATGACCCAGCTTCTTCTTCATTTGCTGCAAGTTCAGGAGTTAGATCATCATCAGGATCACATGACCCAGTTGTGTCTTCATTAATTTCAGGTTCAGCATCCAGATCAGTATTAGGTTCCAGTTCAGGAATTAGATCATCATCCGGTTCACATGACCCAGCTTCTTCTACATTTGCTGCAAGTTCAGGAGTTAGATCATCGTCTGCTTCGCATGATCCAGCATCCTCTTCTTTTGTTTCTATATCGACGGATTGGTATAAGTCGATATCTGTTCTTCCGTTATCTGGTAGTGTGAAACAGTCTACTGGTTTTTCTGGCAGTGTCTTGGTTCCATCTGTTGGTATTGTTGTATCAGGAACTGAAAGCTACAATTTATCGTATGTTACTGCTGTCGATCCAGCTGGTGAAACGAAAAGTCTGTCTCTATCGGTAGATTATTCGCCCTCATTGGTGAGTTCCAACCTTGTGAGCTCATTTGCTTCACTTTCCTCAATTCCAGTTTTGAGTCCCTCGGCGGTAAGTGCAACCTCTTTCCCATTATCTGGTGCGACAGTGGTTACCATATCTGAAATGAGTCTCAAATCAGAAATTACATCTTCTCTTTCCTCCTTCAGTTACGTTGGATCATCCACGATGATGAGTTCGAAGTTTATCACGAGCACTACGTCTAGTTCATCTGCCATATCTGTGATAACGGATAAAAGTAGCTCAATCTCCGGGTCTTATCTTGGATTTTATTCTAGTGCAGTCCCATCCTCTTATACAAGCATTAGCATAAGGTCATTCCCCCAAAGTGCTTCGTTTTCGCTACCGCTTAATTCAATCGCCCCATCATCAGCTCCAGAAAGTATCCCAAAATATTCAATTCCATCAAGTGATTCAATTTCTTTTCTTTCGGGTCATTCTGTCTTGAGAAGCTCCATTTTACCATCAAATTCACTTTCTAATTCAAGAAGTTCTTCTCGATCATCCGTGACATTGGTCGATCCAGCAGATTCCACTGATTTCGATTCTAACACTTCAGTTGCATCATCCTTTATATTGGTTGAATCCATGACCCAATCAAGCTCAGTATTATTAGCGCGTTCAAGTTTCCATCCATCGTCAGCGTTCGGATCTGGTGTTGTTATGAGTACAGATCCACCTTTAAGCTTGGTATCTCCATCAGATTCTTATTCAGAAAGAGACCCTTCAAGTCAACTTATTTCTTTGACATCTTTTCAAAGTTCTACGCCATCGAAATCAATTACTTCAGCAAGTTCATTTTCAAAACCAAGAAGTTCTTCAGAATCTTCTTATCTATTGAACATTGATTCAAAGTCTTTTTCTTATTCCGATTCTGGTACTGTATCAAGTTTAAAACCTATACTTTTTTCAAGCTCTGAAATATCACTCATTTCATCAGTTACCTCAACATCAGTCCCATCATCAATTGGCAGGGCATTTTCCTCAGATAATGCTTATTTAACATCAACTTTCTGCACCTCAGCATCTGTCTCTGTGAAATCAACGGCATCTGAAAGTTCAGGTCGTCATCTATTTTCTGTTAGTCAATCATTTAATCCGACCTCTGACAGCAGTATTGGTATGACCCCGACTACCATTTCAGTTTCCGCATCATCTTTAAATTCAGTTTCAGTGCAACTATCTAGTTCATCCCCAGATTCATTCATAACCTCAAGTAGTTCCTCCATATCTCTTTCTTTATCAACAGCAGCCGCTTCCTTGCCAGGTGGCTTCAGTATCCCAGAGGGAAGAAAGAGTATTTCTTTGTCATATACAACCTTGGTTGATGCTTATAGTGACTCAAGAAATCTGACAGCAACTGCATTATTTACCTCTGCTATTCCTACATCAAGTACGGAGATATTTTCTGGTGGTCACTTTTCAGGATTATCGAAATCTGAATCAAATTTATCAAGCACTGCTATAAGTTTTGTTGAATTTTCGAGTCAATCAACTACAGCTGAATCAGAAACTAGTTCATTGTATTATCCGTCCTTAGCAAGCCTCAGCTTTTCATCAGAGATTTTAGTAGAGTCTAGTTATTATTATTCAACCTCATCAACTTCATTTTCAGTTTCCGCCTCCGTATTACCATCCTCGTCAATATTAGAGTCAGCTTCAGGGATAGTATCAATGTCGGAACAAAGTTCAGGATTATTGTCAGCATCTTCATCATTATCAGCATCAGCATCAGCATCCATATCAGCAAGAAATGTAGTAACCTTATCCCAACCAAGTTTCACTCTTTCTGCTGTCACTTTAACTTCATCAATTTGTTTGGTTGCTGATTACATTACTGCCACACGAAATGTGTTGACTGTTGCTCCAGAGTATGACCTACAAAGTAGTATCACAGGGTGGAAAGATGCAACAAGTAAGGCTATCTATGTTTCTACAAGATGTTTACAAAGTAGTGGTGTTTCATCAGTATCATACTTCTCAGAATTCTTATCATCCCATAGTGTCGTTTACTTCACAACTGAAATTGATATTACCCATATCAGTACGGCAACACAGACTATTATTCAATCAGTCACAGAAACTGTTTTTGTTACTGTTCCAACTGAAGAGTTATCTAGTTTATCTGGTAGCACTATTGTTGCTCAAACTGTTTCAAGAACTATTGAAATTCCAACAGAGACTGACAGCGGTTACACAAGTATCTATACAACAACAAAAGATGGCTCAACTATTATTCTCACCCTTTCTGCTACAGAAACTACAAATATTTCTGAATCCACTTCATCTCCATCTAATGTGACCGAAGTTGAGGCTGTTTACACTACAATTGAAAATGGTTCAACAGTTACATTAACTTCAACTGAAACGAAAAGTCATGCGTCACTCTCGCCATCATCACCGTCATCACTACCATCACTACCATCACTACCATCACTACCATCACTAACATCACCAACTCAATCTAATGTGACAGAAGTTGAGGTTGTTTACTCTACAATTGAAAATGGTTCAACAGTTACATTAACTTCAACTGAAACAATAAGCTACATCAGTTCATCAGTCGTCATATCTACAACTGAAGAGTCATTCATTGGGTTTGATTCAGGTTCTGCTTCTATTCCATCGCAAACAGCTATTGGTGGTCATAATACTTTGGGAAGTATAATTGTTTCAACAGAATCTGGTGGTTCCAATGGTAATGAATCTCAGACAATTAACCCTTCATCATCATCATCATCATCATCATCATCATCATCATCATCATCATCATCATCATCATCATCATCATCATCATCATCATCATCATCATCATCATCATCATCATCATCATCATCATCATCATCACAACAAACCGGTTCTTTAGAAAAAGAAAGAACATCATCAACCATCAATGTATCAAATGATTATAATGATTTGGCTCCATCCACTGCAACCGAATCTATTTCACTTGAAACCGGATCAATTCTATTGAATGAAACATCACCAATAGTGACAACTTCTTCAAATGGAACACTGCCGGTATCAAATATCACCATTCCAACTGTTTCATTTGAAACTTCCAATGGAGCAGGGTATACCAGATCTGTTAACAGTCACTTATGGACGATGTCAATCATTTTAATTTCTCTACTTATTATTTGAACCTCGAGTGGACTTCTTTTTCTTTTACACATATATACCATTGGTTACTATCATTTATATTATTATTTTTTTTTTTTATTATTGTTCTGTTTTTTATTGTTTTCTTTTGGCTTGTTTTATTTATCATATTTCGTGGTTTTTATTATATTTTTATATCATTTTTATAATTATTTTTTTATACTAGTTGTTGCATATTTTATTCATTATCATTTAATTTCTTTAGATTGTTATCATAAATATATTCATTAGATTCATTCAATACCAATTACTCATAATTGAAATTGCTTTTAATCAATTTTTTGTCAAATATAATTAGCTAGCGTTAATTTAACTTAAATTTATTTTCATTTATTTTTTTTTAACTCGAACAATAATGTAGAACGTCAATATTATAAGCTTGAAAGATTTTTAATATATATATGCAACAGCTTGCAAGCAAAATTTAGTATCTTTATATATTATTTGATTAGTTATATATATTAATTAATCTAACTAAAATTTATGTATTAAAAAAGGTTAAAGCTGTAGATTTTTAAGAATTATTTTCAGCAATATATATAACATCTAGCTGCTGTAACTAATATATATATTATATATTGTATTATATATATAATAATTCATATAATATTTAATATTAATTAATTATAGATTTGACACGACGATGTCATTTAGGCCGCGGGACTGTGCGCGCAGCATTAGCTAGTTATAGCGCTGCTGCTAGTGCATATTATGTAATAATAATAATAATAATAATATTAATTTAAATATTATATAAGTAAATTACGTAATTACTAACAGGCCGCGCTTTGCTGCATTTATAATATTATAATATAAATTTTAAATTCCAAGGCATAAAAATGTTATGGTGAATTGAGAAGCATATAATACCTAATTCTATTTTTGAAAATCCTTTTGATTACATAATATATTACATAATACCAAAAGTATGGTGTGTTTATATGCATGATGATATTCGATATTCATGATGTTATTATAATACTAGCTGCTAATTCTACCTAGAGGCTACCACATACCACCACCTACTTCCTACTACTATATACAGGCTACCACCAGTTAGATTTTGGGTATACGAGTCACGAATTACGACCAACGGTAACACACACAGTAAATAGTACTACTGCACTGAAGCATGACAAAAAAGATTGTGCTTGACACTGTGCATTAATTAATATATTGAGCTCTAATAATTAATTTTCTGGCGGTATTCCCTTCCAAGTTTGAACCTTGTACAGCCAGCGTACATAGTTCAATTATAAAGCTATATCATATATTTATAGATCTGATCAGATAATAAGTAATATAGTTATAAGCTATAAGTAACTAGGTATTAGATACTAGCTACTTCCAGTTGGTTGTTCATGCAACACTGTATCCAGAGATCCGAACTTATATAATCTATAATCTAGATAGGATTTATCTTAAATTTGAAATTCATGGTTTGTTAGTATAACTATAAATTATTATAATTTCTGCTGCTGCTGCATATTAATAATTTCCAAGAACTTTTTAAAATTTTTTTTGGAAAGTAAATATTTAATTTTTAAATAATTTTAATTTGATGAATTGGCCTTTTATAATTTACTGGTGGAGTGGCCTGTGGCCTGGTCTCGAAAACTTTTTTATTATTATATAGAAAAAAAAAAAAAAAATTGAAAATACAAAAAAACAATAACTCTCTTTCCTTTTAGTTTTTAAAACCATCTCTTGTAGATTCAACAACAATATATATATTATTTTATAAAAAGTTTAATATATTCATTGGATTCAAAGATGGAAGCATTAACTCGTCAATCATTAAAACTGTGCCCATTTGTGAAAAATCATGCTAGAGCTGTCAAAGATATCAACGGTTCAAAATTAGTCACCCAAGCTACTAGATGTCCAATTATGGGTCCAGCTATTGAACAAAAACGTACCTATGTTAGTTCTACTTCAACCACAAAGGCTCAAGCTGTTGCTCATGCTGAGATTGAAGATCAAATTGAATTTATTGATCATCAATCAAACGAACACTCTTTTGATTATCAAGGATTATTTGAAAATGATGTCTCTAAAAAAAGAGCAGATAATTCTTATAGATTCTTCAATAATATCAACAGATTAGCTAGAGAATTCCCAAAAGCTCATAGGGCATTAGAAGATGATAAAGTTACTGTTTGGTGTTCCAATGATTATTTAGCTATGGGTCGTAACCAACAAGTTTTGGATGTTATGGCTGCTACTTTGAAAAAATATGGAGCAGGTGCTGGTGGTACCCGTAACATTGCAGGTCATAATAGGCATGCAATTAATTTAGAATCTGAAGTTGCAGCATTGCATAAAAAGGAAGCTGCATTAGTCTTTTCATCTTGTTATGTTGCTAATGATGCGGTCTTATCATTATTAGGTCAAAAATTGAAAGATTTAGTCATTTTTTCAGATGAATTAAATCATGCTTCAATGATTGTTGGTATCAAACATTCTCAAGCTAAAAAGGAGATTTTCAAACATAATGATTTGAAAGATTTAGAAGAAAGATTATCAAAATATCCAAAATCTGTTCCAAAATTAATTGCATTTGAATCGGTTTATTCAATGTCTGGTTCAGTTGCCGATATTTCTGCTATTTGTGATTTAGCTGAAAAATATGGTGCCATGACTTTCTTAGATGAAGTTCATGCTGTTGGATTATATGGTCCACATGGTGCTGGGGTTGCTGAACATGTTGATTTTGAAGCTCATAGATTAGCTGGTATCAAATCACCAAACTTTAAAACCACAATGGATAGAGTTGATATTATTACGGCAACTTTAGGTAAATCATTTGGTACTGTTGGTGGTTATGTAGCTGCCAATAGAAACATTGTTGATTGGTTAAGATCTTATGCCCCAGGATTTATTTTCACCACTTCATTACCACCTGCAGTAATGGCTGGTGCAGCTGAGGCTATTCGTTATCAAAGATCATATATTAATGATCGTCAATTGCAACAAAGACATACAAATTATGTTAAAAATAATTTAATCGACATTGGAGTTCCAGTTATGCCAAACCCATCTCATATTGTTCCATTAATCATTGGTGATGCTGCTAAAGCTAAAGCTGCTTCCGATTTATTAATGGATAAACATAGAATCTATGTTCAAGCAATTAATTTCCCAACTGTTGCTCGTGGGGAAGAAAGATTAAGAATCACTCCAACTCCAGGTCATTTCAATGATTTATCAGATATTTTAATCGATGCAGTCCAAGATGTTTATAAAACTTTAGACTTACCAAGAATTAAAGATTTAGAAGCCATTGGTGGGTTATGTAATGTTGGTGATCCAAATTATATCGCAGAACCAAACTTATGGACTGAACAACAATTAAATTACACCCAAAAGGATCTGAATGAAAATGTTTTCAACCCTGTTATTGAACAATTGGAAGTTAGTTCAGGTGTTAGAATTTAAAAAAAAAAAAATAATCTCAGAATAATGATTAGTCTAATTTTTTTTTTTGCCTTCCATGGTTCGGTTTTTTTTGGGCCATTTATTCTTCAGTGTTTATAGTAAAATATTAATTAATCGGTATACCTGATTCTATTTTGTGTTGTACTCTTTACTTGTAGGCTCTGTTTTTAAGTATATACAAATTTCATTGCGAGCTCATTGCAATTTACTACTAGCTTTTCTTTTTGGTAGATAATTTCTTTTTTTTTTTCCCTTTTTCCATTTGGCAAAGTACACGCGCCAGCATTAACTAGTAGATCTGAATTATGATTAATGATTACGTAATTATGTATTATATAATTTTAATATTAATTAAAAAAATTAAAAAAGATTCACATGCAAAATTTAAAAATATTGATAATATAAATGATGATAGTCATAACGAAATATGATTTTGAATGTCACTAGTTTGAATTTGTTTAAAATATTCTACGCTTTATAATCAACATCATATACTATGGGATAATCAAGACCTAGTTGTATCTCTCGAAAAGTTTTAAAACTCAAGATTTAGTGGAGGAGATAAGTTTTTGTATTTTTGTGGTTTTTTAATGGTCCCTTAAATTCAAACCATTTTAAAATAACAATAAAAGTTAATACTTTACTATAACTTCACTACCATTAATTTCTTGTCATTTGTTTGCAAAATGGTATTCACATTTGCTTAAGGTACATCCCCTTCTACATTTAGAGAAGTTGAAAAAAAAAACACACGGTATTCATGTTCAGTATCACCAAAAATCAACAACAAATAGTTCTGTTCTATTAAAATAATTAATTAAAGCATGGAAAGAATTGGGATTGCTGTAAGTATCAAAACGGAGGACAATGAACTGAAAGAAAGCAACATAAAGGATACAGATGTCTATCTACCCTTTATTCGAGTGTTTCTACTGTGTTAATTATTAACACTTATAAAAAAGTGGAAAGTAAACAACTACAACAGATAACAAAGTTCAATTTATCTAGTGACATAACTCACATGATAAACCACATATCATCAGGAGTGTTTATGCTTTTATTGTTCGTTTCAATTGTTATTTGAAGTTGGCGAGGGGTATCTATCATCACAAAATCTTTACTGTTATGTACCATCCACCAAAGAGAAAACCATGATTGGTTTCATTATCAATGTCTACTCTTTAAAAAAGCATACCAAAATCATATATGGGATAATGGTTTTATCATTATAATATTGTTATATGCCTACTATCCTCCGCTCCCGCCAGTACAACAATATTTTGCGGGTAATAGAATTTTTTTTGTTTTTGTTTTTTCTTATGTTTTTTACTCCTTTATGTCCGGGTGTGTGTGAGGTGAGGTCAAATCAGGCAAATTGACGGGTTTTTTTGGCAAACCATTCTCAAAGGGCAAAGAAAAAAAAATCAAAAATGAAAAATGATAACGGAAGGCAACAGCAATTGTGAATTTAATATTTTAAAAATTGATCAATTCAACTTAATTGTTAACCAAATATCTTATTTTAAAGAATTAGAAAACTTTATATTCAATTTTTTTTTCTTCTTTACTTAGTCAATTGGTGTATTTTAAGGGAAAACTACAACTATAACACAATTGAATCAAGCTTACATTGTTTTAATACTTCATTAAAGATAGTATCATTAATTTATATAACCAGATAAAAAAATTATGTCAACTCCATCAACTGCTGCTCCAGTGAAAAAAACCTTTAACCCATTGTTGACTTGGAAAGATCCACAATTAACTGCCAAAGTTTTCGGTTCAATTTTCTCATCATTGATTGTTTTAAAATATGTTAATTTATTAAACTTATTTTTCCGTTTAGCATCAATTGTTTTATTCATTTCAGCTGTCGCTGAATATGCTGGTAAATTAGTTACTGGTACCGGATTTATTACTAAATTTAGACCAGCTTATACCAAGGATTTTTCATCTCAAACTTCCCAATATTTGAATAAAGTTATTGAAAAGTTACCAAGTGTGGAAGAAAATGGTCAAAAATTATTGTATTCATTTAACATTGAAAACACATTGAAAGCTTCCGGTATTTTGTACGTTTTATTTAAAATCACCTCATGGGTTTCAGTTTATAACCTTGTCTTACTATCAACTATCAGTGCTTTCACTTTACCACTTGTCTATGAAACTTACCAAACTGAAATCAACCAAGCGGTTTCTCAAGGTTATGAAGTAGGTAAAGCTAAAGCCGAAGAACTTACCAAAGTCGGTTATGAAAAAGCTGAACCAATTTTAAAGCAACTTGATGAAAAATTAGGCCCTGTCTCAAAATTTGTTAAACAAAAATATCAAGTCAGAACTGCTTCAAGTACTGTTTCAGAAGGTCAATCTACTGGTTTCACATCAGGTTCTTCAGTCTCTGAATCAATTCCAGTTAACACCAAAGTCTCTTCAGCAGAAACTGAATTAAAATCATCATTCCCAGAAGTCCCAAAAACATCTCCATTGGCAGAACAAGTTACTAGTGACAAAGTTGATGTTGATGATTTGAAAAATGATATCTTAAAAAACAAACAAACAGCCACTCCAAACTTTTAAGGAGTTCCACAATGGCTATTTTACGAAATATTTCCTTTTACATTGATCATTATTTTGGATTTGATTTTAACTTTTTTTGAAGTTTCATTATTTTATTATTGAATTTGTTACTTCTCATATATTACATATTTTTTTAAATTATATTTTGAGATTGATATTCTTCATTTTTTTTCCCCTCCGTAGCTATACTAAATAATTTAAATATATAACAGCGCCCCGTGGAATAGCTATTAGATTGCAGACTACTAATATTGATATCAAGCACATTATTCCACCAGCAGTGAGGTGACTATATTGTTAATTTTGATCCGGCTGTATAAATATAATATTTTTATCAATTGTTGTTATAATAGAAGAGATATATCACGTGATTACGTAAGATATCTATCATCTCATTCATTCTATTATATCAATTAGAATATTCTCTCATTCATAATGAGAACATTATTCTAATTATATCCAATCTGTTGATTATATATTAAAGAGACCAAGTCCTGTTAAGAACTTGATCACTACTTATTGTATAGTTTTAATAGATTACCGAATTATAGTATTATAAATCGTACTATATTACCTAATTACAACCCTGCACTACTGCAACATCATAACAATTGTATTGTACTATACTCAGTTGGATTCCTTGAAACGTAGCATTGAAGTTAGTTTTATATTCAACTAAGCCGAGACTCTGAACTTTAAGCACTTGCTCATGTTGCTTCTATACGTCAAAACATCGTAAAGTTTAAACTTGGTGGTTTCAGAAGCTAATGTTTTAAGCCAAAGAACCATTTGAAATCTCAAGGTCTTCATTGGCCTATATTTTCAATCCGGTCCAGGCCCGTTGGTATGATACCATTCTCCGGAATTTTATTGTAGTCCGACTCATCGCTATAGTATATTACCACGATAATGGTATAGTTGTAAATATTTCAATACAAAAACTTTTTAAACTTAAGTTCCTGATTATAACATTTTGATAGTTTTTTCTTTGACATTGAAAAAATCATGGGAAAGATGGTTGCCTTAAATAATACGAGAGTGATTTTGTCAACTCGTTGTTTCTCATCATCAGCCAAGTATTTTGCAGGCCAAAATCTAACTGAAAAGATCGTCCAGAAATATGCTGTTGGTTTACCATCTAACAAAATAGTTAAAAGTGGTGATTATGTTTCCATTAAACCAGCTCATTGTATGTCTCATGACAACTCATGGCCGGTTGCATTGAAATTCAAAGGTTTAGGAGCCAAATCCATTAAAGATAATAGACAAGTCGTTATGACGCTAGATCATGATGTTCAAAATAAGACTGAAAAAAATTTAGAAAAATATTCAAATATTGAAAACTTTGCCAAAGATCATGGTGTCGATTTCTATCCCGCAGGTAGAGGTATCGGTCATCAAATCATGATTGAAGAAGGTTATGCCTTCCCATTAAATTTGACCGTTGCTTCAGATTCTCATTCAAACACTTACGGTGGTATCGGTGCTTTAGGTACACCGATTGTACGTACTGATGCTGCTTCCATCTGGGCTACTGGTCAAACTTGGTGGCAAATCCCACCAGTTGCTAAAGTTGAATTAAAAGGAAGACTCCCAAAAGGTGTCACTGGTAAAGATGTTATTGTTGCCTTATGTGGTGTCTTTAACAATGATGAAGTGCTAAATCATGCTATTGAATTCACAGGTGATCATATTGATGAAATCCCTGTTGATTACAGATTAACTATCGCTAATATGACCACGGAATGGGGTGCTTTATCAGGTGTTTTCCCAGTTGATGGAACTTTGATCAATTGGTACAAAGAAAGACTGAACAAATTACCTCAACCACACCCAAGAGTCAATGCAGAGACTGTACAAAAATTAATCGATAACAAAACTCAAGCTGATAAAGATGCTAACTATGCTAAACATTTAGTTTTAGATTTGTCATCACTATCACCATATATTTCTGGTCCAAACTCTGTTAAAATCTCAAACTCATTAGCTGATTTATCAAAACAAAACTTGAAAGTCAACAAAGCTTACCTTGTTTCATGTACCAACTCACGTTTGAGCGATATTAAAGCAGCTGCTGATATTATTAAAGGTCATAAAATCGCAGAAGGTGTTGAATTTTATATTGCTGCTGCTTCATCCAACGTCCAAAAAGACGCTGAAGCTATCGGTGCTTGGAAAACTTTAATCGATGCCGGTGCTATAACTTTACCAGCTGGTTGTGGCCCATGTATCGGCTTGGGTACTGGTCTGCTGAAAGAAGGTGAGATTGGTATCTCAGCTACTAACAGAAATTTCAAAGGTAGAATGGGTTCAAAAGATGCTCTAGCTTACTTGGCTTCACCAGAAGTCGTTGCCGCTTCCGCTGTTTTGGGTAAAATTGGTGGCCCAGAAGAAATTGGTGGTGGTGCAGTTAACGAAACTCAAACAATCTTGAAAGAGGTCAACGATTCAAAGTCATCAGCATCTGCTTCAGCTGAATCAGATAGTGCTGTTGAAGTATTAGAAGGCTTCCCAAAATCAATTGAAGGTGAATTAATTTTATGTGATGCTGATAATATCAACACTGATGGAATCTACCCAGGGAAATATACCTATCAAGACGATGTTCCAAGAGAAAAAATGGCTGAAGTCTGCATGGAAAATTATGATGCAGAATTTGGCTCTAAAACTAAAGCTGGAGATATTATTATTTCGGGTTTCAATTTCGGTACTGGCTCATCAAGAGAGCAAGCTGCTACCGCAATCTTAGCTAGGGACATGAAATTAGTTGTTGCTGGTTCATTTGGTAATATTTTCTCCAGAAATAGTATCAACAATGCCCTATTGACTTTGGAAATTCCAGATTTGATCAATAAATTAAGATCAAAATACAAAGATGCTCCAAAAGAACTCACAAGAAGAACTGGTTGGTTCTTAAACTGGAACGTTGAAACTGCTACTGTTGTTGTCAGAGATGGTAGAGAAGGTGAAATTGTGCTAGAACAAAAAGTTGGCGAATTAGGTACTAACTTACAAGAAATCATTGTCAAAGGTGGTTTAGAAGGCTGGGTTAAATCTCAGCTATAAATGTAGTTTATTTATTCCCTTCATCCTCATATATGCATTTGTATATAGATATTTATTAACTTACAAATAAAGATAGAAAAATAGTAGATTGGAAGTGTAGTAGATTTAGAATTCAAATCCAAAAATAGCTCTCATATTACTTTAAATTTGTTTAAAAAATAAAAGATATCACTAGTGTACATAAAAATAAATTTTCATTAAATAAAAAAGATGGGCTTTGTATGATTGTTGTCTATGATTTATTGAAGAGCTGGGATTTCTTTGACGACATCATCGAAACCTTCACGGTATTCTTCTGATTTACCATCAGATTTTTTACTTTTACCACCACCTGGAACAATCATAACAACAGAAGTTGGTCTTTTGGTTGCACCAGCTGAACCTAGATCTTCCTTGGATGGGATGAATAAATATGGAACTGAGCTATCTTCACATAAAACAGGAATGTGTGAAATGACATCTGGTGGTGAGATATCACCAGCAATAACAACTAAACCTTTTTCACCTTTTCTCAAAGCTTTAACAACCTCTTTAACACCTCTTTTAACATGTTTAGCTTTTGAAGCCTTTTTAACAGTCTTCAAAACTTTTTTGTTCAATTTCTTTGGAGCTAATGGTTTAGCAAATGGTAACACAGCTGGCAATCTTCTTTCGTAATTGTCAATTTCAGTTTCTTCTTTGGAGCTGCTGCTTGATTTTTCTTTCTTAGCCATCTTGAGTATGTGTAATCTAGATAATTATATTTTGTTTAATAATTAGATCACTTAGCTCTAGGAGCTCATCTCTTTCGGTAATTTTTTTTTTCTCTTCCTTTAAATTTTTTTTCCAGCTTACCCGTCTCAATACCAAAGATTCGGGAAAAAAAATTCCAGTTTGATGGAAAACACACTAACTTAGAACGATGAATTTCACCGGAAGCAGAATCAAGCGTATTAATTGATCCCAATTACTACACCCATTCATTTAAGAACACACTGCGAAAATGTTGGCAACTAAAACATTTGGAAGCAGTATACGTCTGTTTTCATCATCAGTTGTTGTCAGTGGCAAACCAGGTTGTAGTATTGTTAAACCAGTACATCATAGAATTAAAATTGATAAAAACAAATTATCACCAAGATTCCCAGAACTTAACTTACCAAAAACTGATATAAGAAACCCAGCTTTCAGACCAACTGCTACTCATCAAGATAGAGTCCAAGAATATTACCATAACAGTGTTGAATCTGATTTGCTTTTGATAAATGTCCAAGAAGGAGAATTCACACAGTCGGGTAAAAAAAGAAGAGAATGGGATGGTTCTTCACCATATCATTTAAACCGTCCTTTAAGAAAGCCAAAAGGCTCAGACACTGAAACAATTGATATCAAACCACATACTCATAAAAATATTCCACAAATAGAGGCTATACATATCAACTGTTATGTCGAGCAAGCTAAAGATAACTCAAACCATGCCTTGACTTCATTGACCCAATTACAGCAAATTACAGGTGTAAAACCAAAACCAATCTTCGCCAAAACCAACGTCATTCACTGGAGAGTTAGAGCTGGTTTCCAAATGGGGGCTTCAGCTACTTTGAAAGGTAGACCAATGCATCAATTTCTATCAACTTTGACCGAGGTGGTTCTTCCAAGAATCCGTGAATATAAAGGTATTTCAAATAAATCCGGTGATACCACAGGTAATATTCAATTTGGTTTGACACCAGATGACGTTAGGTACTTTCCTGAAATTGAGTCAAATCAAGATTTATGGCCAAAAACATTTGGTATGCATTTCAATATTGTTACCAGTGCTCAAACTGATAGCGAAGCTAGAACTTTATTGAGTGCATTCGGATTACCTTTCCACGGCTCTGAAAAGGGTGTCAAACCAGAAAATATTGAATATTAGATTGCATCTTATAGTCTTGTAAATAGAATTACATAAACCCAGAAAATGAAATAAATATTTAATGATCAAATCAAATTCAGATAAGTCTAAGAATATCGACGTGATGTACAATGTAAAATTTAACTAAATGCTCTCCTTTAGTTTTTTTGATATAATTTCTAAGTTTGCTAATATACAAAAATCATACTAAACATGGTCAATTTTGGCTTGTTGAGTTTTACGCGCAATAGCAGCAACTCTATCACCTAATGATAAAGCCAAACCTTGCCCCTTAGAGCGTATTCTGACATGTCCAACGATTGGTCCATCTGCTTGTTTTTCAATACACAAATTAGCAAGAGCGTCTTCACCGAATGATGATCTTGAATATAGGTTGGCACTTAAGAATTGACATTCTTCACCGATAACAGCACCAGGGGTAAGATTTGACATATTTGTTCCCTTTAGTAATTCATCAAAGTAATCTTTTAAAGTAGGCAAATTCGATTTAATGTTAATTTTATTTTCCCATTCAAATTCATTCCACATGACACGGAATTTATTTTCTGAGCATTTAGCAGGTCTAATGTAATCCATGATATCCACATGGATGTCATTCAAAATGACAACTCTGCTCTCACTACCATGTGCACCATCGTAAACAATGTTACCGAAAATAACCCCAGTATCAGCAGAGGTAACCTTGACAGTCGTCCGAATTTTGAAGAATCCATGTGGTGGAATGTTTTGAGTAGTTGGTCTATCGATGACTTTTAAGTCACCCAAAGTAGCAAAATCAACGTGCAAATTGCGCAAAGTTTCAGTGGTTTGATTAACTAATAAAACATCTAAAACAACATCAAATTGATGCACTTTGATATAAGCTTCGGCGTACACTGGATCTGAGAAACCAGTTAACTGGATAATTTTGTTTAATCTTGATGATAAATCTTCTTCAACTTTGACACCCGTAGCAGCTGAAAGATCTTCATCAACGACATCTTTTGGTTCTGCTTTGCCAAACTGTCTAAATTGGATAGCTTCATCAACCGGTTGAACGTTTTTTAAAAGCTCATCTGCATCTTTCTGAGCTTTCTTTTTATCAGCAGCGGAGACCTGAGTTTTGAACGCCTCTTTAGTTGCTTCCAAAAATGCGATTTCTAATAGCTTGTTGCCTTTACCTTCTGCGATATAAGTGATAGCAGTCAATATTCTTTCAGCAGAATCTTCGTCAATCTTCTTAGCAACATAAGATGTTTGACCGACTCTCAAAATACTGACTAATATAAGCAGTCCTTCAGCTTTCAAGGCATTTAGAACCTTAGTGTCTTTCGAAACCTCTTCAAACCTCAATATTAATTTAACAAAAGTGGAAGCCAAGACGGCCGAGGTGTAGAAATCACCATCAAAGATGAATTGGCGAATTGGTGGTCTAACATCATCGACATTTATTCTCTTATCAGTTGTCAAAGCTGATTCTGTAGCATAGGTACCATCTGGTAATATGACCGGTTTTGATGTCGATGGGACACCATTGGATTTTTCTTCGTGGGATTCTTCATTTTCACCACGATGTCTTTGCTCAGCTTGAACGATTGGAACTTCACCAACACTAGAACGAATGCTTCTCCATGCAAGTTGAATATCTTTTTCACCTAATGAATATTCACCGATGATCCATAGAGCACCACGGAAAACTTTACCGCTTCTAATGCTTTCCAAAGCGCCAACTAAACGGTGTAGAATTGGACTTCTTAAATCCGGGAATTTTTCCACAACTTCTTTGATGAAAGATAAAATATCTGAATCAGATGATGAAGATAATTCGGGCAAGAAATCTAGTAATAAGTCGACGACATTGGCAGCAACTTGACCAAATCTGATAGCAGTTTGATGAATAGCAGAAATTAACAATTGACGGTACTCAATTGACTTATCAGCATCAGAATTAACGGTTTTTTGCAATTCCTTCTTGAATAATTTGATAATTTCATCGACGTTACGACTTGATACTAGTTTCAATGAAATTGAAATGGCTTTTTTTCTTATATCTATATCTTGTGAAGATAAAATTCTCAAAATATCCAAAGTCAAATCCTCTAAGACACCTGGGTTATTTTCATGGATGTCATTGATCTTTTCTAAAGCAATCAATTTAACATTATTATCTGATTCTTTAATTGCCAATTCAATGAATTTACTGGCAGCCAATGAAACAACAGTTGGGTTACTAGTTAATATTGATAGTGAGTTAGCGGCTTCATAGACCACAGTGTTTGACAATGAATCCAAAAGTTCGGTCAACAAACTAATATACCTCGTTCTGAGATCTAATGATTTATCTTTTCTGATGAATTCTATAAAAGCTAACTGTAATAATGGATCAGTATTGGTTAATGGTGAAACGTTATCTTGGATATAACGAAGGGCAGCATCCCTATCTAAATTTCCAAGACTTATGAAAGCATTGCGTTTACATGTTGGATCTGTTTCAGTTACCAAAAAGTCATTAATAATTTCTGGAGCATCTGGAATTAAATGGTCTGATACTTGGTAAATCGAGTAAATAGCAAAAATTGCATATTTACGAACATAAGCATGACGATGTTCCAAACAAGCACGAGCTGAGGGAACTAATTGTTCTAATAATTCTGGTTCATGTAATTTAGTTAGAAATCTTAAAGTATTACCTCTTATATATTCATTTGGGTGTTGTAAGTCTCTCTGAATTGCATTGCAGACCAAAATCATTTCTTGTCTTAGTTTACCATCTGAATCTAACTTTTGGACGATTTCCCAGTAAAAATATAGCAATTTCTTCAATTCTTTATTTCTTGAAGGCATAATATAACGAATAACATGCATCAATAAATCAGGCATTGGGTTACCATCAAGCATTGTAATCAAAATTTGTTTCATGGCATCTATTTTGGATTCATCTTTGCCCTTTTCTAACAAAGTTCTGTACTCATTGACAGAAACCTTGTTGGCTGGATTTGGATCATAGACTAATGTATACGCAATATCACTCATACCAATTTATTCAATTTGTAATAATTGTTATTTGTACAACGTTTTGTTGAAGCTAACACGTACCGAGTACACGCTGATCTGTTTATTTTCGGCTCTTCCAAAAATCTTGAACTCTCAACCTTCTCCTTGACTTCCCGATTCGTGAGTAAAAGTGTGAACTTCAAAAACAGGAAAAAAAAAACCACAGAAAAAAAGTCAATAAGAATTGAAAGTGCGCGATTTTCAAAAAGAATGTTCACTGCTGTACTGGGTATTGTACCATGAAAGAAGAGCCATCTGTTTTTGTACTATATTATTATAATTGTAGTTCAACATTTGTGTTAAATTTATATGGCTGGAATCAATATTGTTTTCAAAGACTTCAAAAAAAAAAAACAATCAAAAGAGGTTCAACAATACACCTGAACTCAAAACAATTTGAGGAAAAAAAATTA
Source organism: Waltiozyma mucosa (assembly GCA_030581415.1). Lineage (NCBI taxonomy): Eukaryota > Fungi > Ascomycota > Saccharomycetes > Phaffomycetales > Wickerhamomycetaceae > Waltiozyma > Waltiozyma mucosa. Next base: position 18,264 of record JAKTTK010000190.1, read on the forward strand.
CTCCGATACGGGGAGTCGAACCCCGGTCTGCTCGGTGAAAGCGAACCGTGCTAACCGTTACACTATATCGGATGTTTCATACTTTGAAAATATACCTGTTAATCAGCACTTGCAAAACATTATGAGCACTGGTAAAATACTTTGACTTTTTATTTTTAATTACAGTAATAAATCATGGTTGCTCAAGAGTTTGAAGAAGGATTTTAGCAGTAGAGCGGATTTAATTGTTAATCCTTATCCTATCAATTGTTTGGGAAGGCTTTGATATAAGAAATTATCGTTGTTTAAAATGTGTTTTGTTTGAGTTTGATCTAAGATGATTTTTAGACGGACGCGTTTTTCTTGATTTTCCATGATAAATTTTAAAAATCTATGATTTAAATTTCGGTTGGAAAATCGAATTTGGTTATGCACTGGCTTAATTTATAAAAACACGATATCATTATTTTTATAATTAGAAAATTATAACGTCAGACTACCTTTCAAAAAGATACAGGTCGATTATTCCTTTTACATCGGATTGTTTTTTTTTTTCTGTTTTGCATATTTCATATAAAGCTCTTTTTTCAAGTAAAATGTCTGCATATCTTCATGATCAAGATGATGATTATGAACCTCAATTGGAATCTGTAGAAAGTGACCTCCAAGATAATTTTGAGGCAAAAGATGATTCTCCTCCTGTATTTACACTTTCACAGAAGGAAGAATCACAAAAAAAACTTGATGAAAAATTGGAAATCAAAAACAAAATACCCATTGGTACAAACACATTCTTGCATTTAGAAGATAAAACTGAGGAAGCACTCAAAACTTTCGAAAATTTAGAAGCCACGACCTATCAATTCAAATCATTGGGAGATTCAGGTCAAAATACAGAGTTTATGGAATGTGAGTGTTATGAAGAATGGGAAGATGGTCACAATATAGCATGTCAGGACGATTATTGTATTAATAGAGGTACAAAGATAGAATGTTTTGGCGATTCTACTAAATGTGGTGAAAGTTGTTCGAATAGACGATTTCAAAAAAAAGAGTATGCTCCTATAAATGTTTTTCAAACTGAAAAGAAAGGCTTTGGTGTAAGGGCGCAAGCTGATTTAGAACCAGATACTTTTATTTATGAGTATATTGGTGAAGTTATTGATGAGAAGACCTTCAAAAAGAAGATGATTGAATATGATGAAAGAAATTTCAAACATTTTTATTTCATGATGCTGCAAAAGGGAGAGTTTATCGATGCAACTCTAAAAGGTTCATTGGGTAGATTCTGCAACCATTCATGTAACCCAAATTGTTATGTAGAGAAATGGGTTGTTGGTGAAAAGTTGAAGATGGGGATATTTTCCAAGAGAAGAATCATCAAAGGTGAAGAATTGACCTTTAACTATAACGTTGATAGATATGGTGCTGATTCTCAGGCTTGTTACTGTGGGGAAAGAAATTGTATTGGTTTTATTGGTGGTAAAACCCAAACTGACGCTGCTTCACTATTGCCACAATTTATTTCTGAAGCCTTGGGATCATCAATTGAAGAAGAACAAGCCTATATTCTGGTTAAAAAGCAAAATAAAGAGAAGATTGAGAAAAATGAAAATAACGTCAATGTCGAATATGTCAATTCTCTAGCAATGAAGCCAATTGATATCTTTGAAATCAATAAAGTTACTGGTGTCTTGTTTCAATGTGAGGATAAGCTAATTGCTGAAAAACTAATTGAAAGAATTGAGTTGACAGATGCTGAGAATATTATCAAAAAATTATATTATTCACATGGTATTGAATCTTTCAAACGTATTTTGAAAAATCATTTGAAACAAGACAAACAAATTGATACAGATGATGAATTGGTCCGCAGAATATTCCGAATTTTGCTTGATGGTCCTTCTCTTACCAAAAATTATATTCAGAAATCCGGTATTGAACCAGTTATTGACAATATAATAACTGTTATTGATGATGGTGATATAGCTCAGTTAGGGGCAGATATCTTGGATAGGTTTTCTCAGTTTGAGGAGAGAGTTGTTATTAAAAAATCTGCTGATCCAAGAAACAATAAAACATTCACTTCATTTCATTCCAGAGCTCAGTCTGAGAGGACTGAAAAGCAAGAGAATTTATCACCACCACAAACTGTAAAACAAGAACCACCTTTGCCACTATTTTGGAAGGTTGCTTACTCAGATGGGACGCCTTATTATTATCATATTAAAACAAATGAAACTACCTGGGAAAGACCAGTGGAATCAAAAGCTGATATCGAACAGAGAGAACGCGAAAGAAGGGAATTCGAGAAGAATAAGTTGCGAAGAGAAAGAGAAAAAGCTGAACAAGAAAGAAGAGTTGCAGCAGAAAAACTTGAATTAGAGCGTAAAAACAAAGCATCTGAACTACAAAAGATTATTGATAAGGCGAGAGCAGCTGAGACTGCCCAACTGTTAAAAGAAGAAGAAGAAGCTAGAAGATTGGAAGAAAAACTGAAAAGGAAGCAAGAATATAAAGAGAAACTGGCTCTTAAGAAAAAAAAAGAGACTGACAGCACTTCGGATAATTTATCAAAGGAAGATTTTGAGAGAAAATGGGGTAAGTTTTTCGCTGGGCATATTCCAAACATGGTCAAAAAATATCGTGAAGAAATAGGCATTGAAAAAGTGAAGAAATGCGCTAAAGAAATTTCTAAGGTATTAATTGAGAAGGAATATAGAAAGGATTCTCAAAAATCTCCCCCAAAAGATTTAGATAATAGTAAATACAAGAAGATAAAAGCCTTTGCTCATGAGTTTATGGGAAAATACCTGGACAACCACAGAAATAAGCAAAAAAGAAAATTAGAGAAAGATGAGAACTCCCTCTTCAACAATGCTGCTGCAAATGAGCATGTGGATAAAAAACCACATTTAAATTCAAGAGCTGAACCTTGATCAGAAAGCTCATGTGATCAACTTTTAATATATAAAATCTTTAAAATTCATTCCTTACATCTATTTTACCATTTTCAAATTATTTGGCTCTTACATTTCTCGTAAATGAAGGACATTAAAAATTAATAACGTATATAAAATCTTTGAATCAAGAACTTGAAATGAATACTAGCCAAATCATCAAAGCCAGCAATACCCAGGTAATTAAAGCCATGCCACTATACCCTACCCACTTTCTGAACATTTGATTGCATCGATGATGTTGTTTGATAACCCCTAGAACCAAATTATCCTGATTCTCTACATTACCATTTCTTAAAAATTGGTCTAATTCAACTGGATTTAATAGAGTAATTTGTGATTGATGGGTCCATTGAATACTCTCACTGAATTTATAATCATGTGCCAAGGACAATGTACGAATATATATAAAAATATTAAAAAATAAAAATGGAACAAAGGTAATACCATATAAAAAGTTCTGCCGTTGAGATATCTTGTTAATTTCCATTTGATAAAAGATTGTATTGAACAGAATTTCTAAACTTACATTTAAAACCACATTATAATTCTTTCTTTGAACAACGCACCTATCACAATAGCAATGTAATTCAAGGGGGACACTTTCAATATCATTCTCGAGTGTGAACGTTTGACCAAATGAACTTATTGAAATACCATTAGAACCCATTTTTTAAAGGCGGATTTCCACATATTGTGGTATCCATATATCATTTTTTCTTTCATGAAATTCAAATGAATTATCAGCGGATATTTATGCTTCATTCAAAGTTTTGAGTTTGACACAAAGAATCTGTTATTTATGGCTAAATCAAGTTTTATGAAAGAAGTGCTGCCTTCAAAATTTCCTAATCCGGATAAGACAATAAGAAAAGTTTAGATCTCGGAAATTTGTATATTTTTAGTTCGAACTTTGGAGAGAATGAGGACATATGGTAGTACATTACAATTTACAACTTATGAATCTCCTCAAGATCCAAGAGGAGTGGGAAGTAATCACAGGGGCATATAAAATGTAAAATTGAGGTTGAACTCTTGTACAAGATCCGTGTCTTTTTTTTATTAGGAAGACCTAAATTCTTTAGGTGACTATCACTATTTTTCTACGTGAATTTTGTTGTTGAGAATCAGGATATATTTAAAAATAACTTTTTGTCATAAGTAATCATCAACCATGATATGAGAGCAAAGATGAACTTATGGTTCCATCGGCTCAAATTTTTTAATTAGACCACTATGTTTCCAATCATCCCCAACAGTTTGTAAGGTCTTTGCACCTGAAAAATTCTTATTTTCGACACTTTGAGCCCAGGAGATCCATAACAAATTTAAAAATTTATCAGCTTGTTTACCGTAGTTTTGCTGGAATTCATACGCAGCAGCTTCCCACCAAGCAGAAGCAACGATGAAGTGGGTATTCGTTAAAAGTTTATTCGGTTGGTTAACTAGCCTAGCTAACATAATCCAACTTTGTGATAAAGGCAAAGGGTGTTCTATTTCATTGAAGTATCTTTGATCTAACGGCAGTCTTGTTATCACTGAGTATAAGGTCATCATACCACTTATTCTTTCGTTGTAACTAACCTCATCTTCCCACCTATCGCCATCATTTCTCTTCCATCCCATTCTCAGCCTACCTTGTTCAGTATCTACTGCGCAAGTAAACCCGATAATAAATGGGCATTTTTTGACAAATCTAGCTATCAAAAAATCTTTCAATTCAGGAAACTCGCACAATAGGTTCAATGTTAGTTTGGCAAGAGGTAAGGAAGATCCTGGTGATGCTCTGACTTCGGTCTCTGCTTGGGCAACGATAGATTTAGCCACAAAATTTAATATCCATTTATAAGCAATTTCTAGACTCTTCGTTTCGTTTATCATTGATATAACCTCATTCGATATTCGTGATAACTGGGTCAAGCTATTTGTCAATTGTCCAAATTTTGGGTTAATTTTACGTTTATGCTTCAAGATTGCATTCTTTGTTTGCAGATCACCTTTAACCTTCTCGACAATATCAGTTTTAATAGTATGGATCATAGTTTTGTAATGCAGAAACTCCTTTTCAATGATCTCATTATTTGTTACACCCAGTTCCTTTTTAGCTGCATTGGCTGCATCGATTTCTCTCTGTTTCTTCTCTTCCTCTATCTTTTCTTTTGCTTTCCTTTCGGCCTCAGATTTAGCCTTTTCAGCCTCTTCTTTAAGTCTTTTTTCTTCCGCCAATTTGCGCTCTTCTTCGATATTTTTTAATCTTGTTTCCTCTTCCTTTTTCTTTTTCTCCTCCTCTTCTTGTCTAGCTTTTTCTTCTTCTTTTCTTTGCTTCTCTAGCTCTTCTTTTCTTTTCAGATCTTCCGCTCTTCTTTTTTTTTCCTCTTCTAATTGCTGCAATTGAATTTCAATTTGTTTCGCACGGTGATCTAATCTATTTTCAAGATCAGATATAACAGAAGCTTGTGCTTTCTTGAGGTCCACCGTTTCGTGCACTTTTTCTTTACTTGAAACGACATGCAGTGTCGCTTGTTCAGAAGGATGAAGAGGGGAGGAACTAGAACTGTGGAGGGATGACCTCCTTGTGTGCTTAGCCGATAAAGGCCTACTTCTTGATTTCTGTCTTGTAAGTGATGAGGTTTTTATAAGTTCAAACCTTTCTTTGACCCTAATGTCCTTCAGTAGACCTGTTAATTCCTCGATCGCTATGGACTCATCTTGAAAACTTCTTGATTTATCCGGAGTTGAAAATTGGGATTTAGCTAAAGGAGAGGAGTGTAGAACCTTGTGTGTCGTTGATGATGTTCTGATATCGTTTATATAATTGTTTGTGTAAAATTTGAGAGGTGATTCATCATTCATCGACTTGAGAGGAGAAGACTTAACAACTCGATTCATTTCCTCATCATCTGACAGAGAGTCATAATCTGAATCTATCTCACCATACGACGAATTAGGGATTGACCTATGAGGGCTGAATCTCATAATTAAGTAATTTTCGGTCAAAGTTTTTTGAGACTCGGTGTTACAACAACGAATAAAGTAATCAGACTTTGTACAAGCTCTTTTATTCAGTACGCGAGTTTTGATGTTTTTTTTTTTTTCATTTTTAAAAACAAAAAATTGAAATCTTAACAACTAAAACATTTTGTTAAATGGAAGATATACCAAATAATTAATTTCCATTAAAATGCCACCTAGAAAGAGGGGAAGACCTTCTAAGAAAGATAAAAATGAAGAGTCAAGAACTGACTCTAAAAAGGCTAAAATTTCAGACAATGTAAAAGCTGATTTACCCTCAGCTCCACCAACTCAACCTCTCCCACCAAAAAGAGGTACGGATACATACATACCGAGACAATCCAAGGCACAAGCTAAAAAGAAAGTGGTTGATCTAATAAAGAGAACACTTGAAAGATATAAAACTGATGACCTCGATCAGCAACAACTGATATTATTGATATCCAATACCGAAGGAGATCTATTGCTAGCGGGTAGTGGAGTGGACGGGAAAAATAGTATGGAGGACATTCAAGATACCTCAGGTTGTAATATTGTTATCAGTAATAAAACTTTTGGTGTGGTTGAAAGACATGTTTTTTTAAATGGAAACGTCAAACAAATAATACTGGGAGCACTACATATTGCATATTTCCTATCTGATAGCCTCGAAACGACAGATACGGAAACCATTTATCACTTAACCACTATAATTTCGGGACCTATAGTTCAGTCCATTGGATATGAGAAAACACAGAATATTTTTCCAAATAGCGATATATCAAGAGTTTTTATTCCATTCAGCAATTATCAAAGTATAAGGATACAGGGTTATCTTCCACAATTAATTAACTCATTATTTAGACTGTTACAAGAAACTGTCAAGTTTTCCTCTACTACTTCATCATCAGCATCATCATCCTTGCCCACAATATCACCGACATCATTATCGAATTCTTCTTCTTCTTCTTCAGTTTCATCTTCTTTCAATGTCAAATTTTATAACGATTTTACTGCAACCAGAGCTCCTATACTAGGGTTACAGAGAGGTAAGTTTGTTAGATCATCAATAAATCAGTCAATTTTGGAGAAAAGCAAAAACTTGTATGAAAGGTACATCAATCAGAGCCATATCAATTCATTTGACTTTGCAAAGAAAGAAATCAATTTAAAAGACTTGTCAATGGAGCAACTTCAAGAAGCCACGCTAATGGCACAAAAAAAGACTAAAACACTGGAAGCTCTAAAACAACAAATAGACGTTCCCTTGGATTATGTTAGCAAAATCATTGGTAAAAATGGAACTAAAGTTAACGAAATTAGAGCCAAATCGAATAGCAATGTTGTTATTGGAGAAGAGGTTAAAAATGAGAATTACAGAACTGTCACTATCACTGGTTTACCTGAGTCAAATTTAACTGCATTGAGGTATATCACCGGTATTCTATCATTATAGATGCTCACAAATGAATTGAATAATAATAAATTTATGACAGGCATGATTCTTTGTAGAATGTTCAAATATGTGTTTGTTCTGTCTAACTCGTTTTTTGAATGTAATAAGTTGAAAAATTGATAAATTATAATTTAATTCTTCATCATCGATCTCAATTCTCAAGCCGCTATATGTTAAAAGTTAAGTTCAACGGTTCGCGAAAAACTAGGATTACGTCAAAATTAATATCATAGATTAACCTAATCAACCAAATCAGTTTATTTTTAGAAAGCTAGTAAAAAACTACAACAAATTACTCCTCAAAGTTTATTCAAACTATATAATGTCGAATGATAAAAGGAGATCACTTTTATTCCCTTTTAGATCCTCTGTGGGAAATCAAAAAGAAGCAAAATTTGAAGTTGTGAAACGAAAAAACATACCAGCTTCTGGATTTTCACAATCTTCAAAATCGAAAGGCATTCACCCAAGCCCTTTTGATGATGTTAGACGGCCAGACCTTCTTAACTACCAATCTTCAACTAAACCTTCATCACAGATTTTAAAAGACTCAGAAACTAAAAAGCATCATAACAAGGTGCTCCAAATACCACATATTGGTCCTGATCATAAGAAACAGTTAGAGAACAATATTGAAATTCCAAGCGCCTCAATGCTTGACGTCTCCGTGAATATACCCCCAGTCCCCGAATATAATTCTTTGACTTTTGCTCCGCCAGTCACTATTCAAGGAAGACAAATTTCAAGAGACAAGAAACTTCCACTGCCAAGAAGGAAACCACCGATGCTTGATGGAAAAACTGGAAGCACTTTGTCTGTCAATACGATGAATTCTACGAATTCTGCAAGTAGTTCGAGATATGAATTAGAGCCTTCGGTAATTAGTGATTCAAAAGACTCCATTGTGGACCATAGTCAAGGTACTATGCTCTCAAATCTAGAACTTCGACCTTCAGTCGACATTCCAGCAGATGCCACAAGCCATAACGATAACCAGGATGAAACGAGGATAATTACTCCAAAGTATTCCCAACCCAATTCAGGAATCATAATAAAGGAAGCATTGGAATCGCCTATAATGAGATCTAGTCCAAAGCTGGCTACAGTTGAAAGTAACAATGAAGAACATGAAGAACATGAAGAACATGCAGAACATGAAGAACATGAAGAACATGCAGAACATGAAGAGCAGCTTTATCAGCCTTTGATAGAAGATAATATGAAAGAATTAACCAAAAATCCATTGAACGAAGAGTCTGGAAAGTTTAAACTGATAACAAGTGACGAAGTTGGTAATATTTATGTTAAAACACCCTCAACCACAAGCCCAGGCGCTTTGAGATTAAATCCTGATATCTCAACTTCTCTAGCTAATATAAATAAAGAGGCTCTGTTGCCTCCAGAATTAGGAATCATACAATCCAGATCTGAAAGTCCACAGTCGTCGGGATCAGAGTTTTTTGACGCAAATCAAGATTTGGTAGGGCAGTTGGGGAGCAACCTATCTTTCAGAGATAACGATTCTGCAAAATCGCTTATTCAAAGTGAATCAAAAAGCGGAGACTTTTCAGTTAATGGCACGGATAATGTCACAGACGCAGATATTATCAAAATCAAACCACTGAACTTTCACAAGAAAACTTCAAGTTCGGTATCAGCGCAATCTCTGACACCACTTCAAACCACCAACTTAGAATCATCGCACAGCAAAAAACCATCCTTATCAGATGAGATTTTGAAAGATATCGATGAATTTCAACCACATTTTATTTCATATGATGGGATCAATGAAGAAGAATTTGATGAGGTGTCCCCAGTCACTCCCTTAAATTATCGCACTGTATCTTCATCTCAAAAAGTGAATGAAAGTCTACTGTGCTCCTTTGATAACCCTGATAGAGCTGAAATTTCTGACGCTTCCAAATTTAGAGACGATACATTATTCCAAGATTCATCTGATGATAGTTCTATAAAGAAATCTAAGTTCATCTTTCCAGTTGCTAAAGATGAGTGTGATGACTCTTTTGAGACGAAAGATGTGCCAAACGAAATATATGAAAGATTAACAGAAATCAGTGAAAACAAGAGTTTAAATACAGATGATAACAGTCCACGTAAAGCACCATTACCCAGACATTATAATGGTGAGGGGAACTTTGCTTTTGAGAACTCGAAATCTGAAGCCAAAGATGATGAAACGGGCTTCAATTTCTCAAATTCCGGGAACCATGATGATTATGATGATTATGATTATAATGATTATAATAATGAACGAAATAGTAAGATAGACTATATTGATGAAATTAGTAAGGTTTCACACGATAGGGGTTATGCTGATAAAAGTGTGGGATCCAGAAGAAGTGAGCCACAGGAATCAGAATTTAGCTTCGATATTCAAAGCGATGAGCTAGAAACAACTTCAAAAACTTTCGATAATAACTCCCAAAACACTAAAAGTTATATCGAAAATATGAATGGCTATCAAACAAACCTCAATGAAGAACAATTTCAGCCCTATGATGGTCCGAGGTCAACAGGGCTACGGATTGTGAATGATGGCAATTATTCTGATACCGACGTTGATGACGAAAGATCATTTGAGATTCATTCTAAAAAAAACATAAATGAAGTTGAAGCATATAATGTCTTCCACCAATCAGATCAGCAAATGGAAAAAAAAAGTTACACTGAAATTGAAAATGACGATGAATCTTCCAATGAAGTGTTGTCATTTACAGCAAAGTCTCCAATCCAATCACCATTTATCATCGAAGGAGCCATGGAGCCTACTTTTTCCAGGTCAGTAACTCCACTTGGTTCGATTCATAGCTCTGCACAGCAAAGTCCAGTCCAATCAGTTGGATCAGATGATAGCAATATCCCCGGACTTACTGGGCTTAGTATTCAGGTTTCACCACTAAGTCATAGCAATAGTTATGATAGAAGAGGTGAACAAATTGCTGAACCTGTCAAACACATCAATCAATATCATGGTGTTTCAAGGAGACCTCCGCAAAATGAGGTAAATTCATCGAATGCTACAAGACCAGCGAGATCATCATCTGTCACATCACCACCACCAAATGCTTACAACTCAATTGGTGATACCAAAGAAGAACATTCTATTATATTTACTCATGTTCCTGAAAGATCTAATTATGTTGAAAGGCTGAGATTGAGTTCTGGTACAGCTAATAGTGACGTTTCATCGACTGTGTGGGGTTTGCCAATAGGTATTTCAGACTCCGATGACTTAAAAAAATCAAGCACACTAAACTTGAGATCCAAATACAAAAGAGCTCAAAGACCAAATATGATCGATTTGAAACATGGTAAGATTAAACCTCGTCTCTTGGCTTCCGAAATTGATGAAGACGAAGATGAAGATACTGTGGGATCATTATTAAACTCAAGGGGCTCTGTTGAATTGGAAAGGCTCAAGACCACAAATACTACAAGCACCGTTATTTCTCCGAGTAGGTCTATTCTAGGATCCCCAAACAAGGATTCAATAGCTAGAGGGAACTTTTCTTCAGAAAAGACAGATATAGGCAGATCAGGAACGATACTGGAGTCATCGGGTCCTAAATCAAGGCTGACGTTGTTTATTGCTAATCCTGATGTCAATATTGATCAATAAAATCAGAAGAACATTCAAAATGATATTATATATATTTCTTTAAGTGTTTGGGGTCATTTTTGATTATCGTACTTTCTCTGCATTCTCATGGAAGTTAAAAATGTATTTATTATCGTTGTTGAAAGTAGTACATACCTACTAGCTACTAGAGTCCACTCCATGCACTGTCATAATAAAATTGGTGTGTGGATGTGAAAGTTATCTTTTTCTTTTTTCTTTTTACAAAAGCTTGAAGAAGTTATATAAATATAATAATGTATTACTTATAACTAAAGGTGCAGCAGTGTCGATTCGGATCGCGGGTCATTTATCAGCGGTGTTATTTAAAAACTGTGGTTCCCTGGTTCATCAAAGAAGTTTCGAACAACATTTCATTCCATTATAGCACCCAAGAAACAAATCAAATAACTTTAAAGACACGCACATTCATAATGACAAGACCTGATGTAGAGATACCATCTTCCCCTAATCCACCTTTCCCACTCAAAGAACAAAAAATACAAATTATTGCTGGTTTTGGTAGAGGTTCTGCTGAATTAGGTATACCAACAGCAAATGTTTCAATAAGTGAGTTGAAATCAGATATTATAAAGTTGGATCCAGGGGTTTATTTTGGATGGGTTAAAGTTCAGAAAAATAATGAGCATAACAAAGCTGAAGTCAAACAAAGAACAAATGGTACAGATGTTGATTACAAATACGGATTAGATTTGATAAATGGGAAAGAATTAGAAGTTGCTTTACCAATGGTCATGTCTATAGGATGGAATCCATTTTACGGTAATAAAGAGAAGGCAGTAGAATTGCATATCATTCATGAATTTTCTTCAACTTTTTATGGTGCCTTTGTGTCGTTTAATGTATTAGGTTATATTAGACCTGAACTGAATTATACTACAAAAGAAGCCTTAATTAAAGATATTCAAACTGATGTTGAAATAGGATTGAAGGCTTTAGAAACTCCAGAATATGCAAGATTGAAAGATATATAGTTATAAAAAGAATTTATTTAAGTGCATTTCCAAGTTTGATATCAATGTATTTAAGTGTAGTGAATAGAGATATACGTAATTTTTCTGTCAGAAGAAATTGGCACATATTAATTTTCATTCTCTCCTCCCCAAAAACAATTGAAAAAAAATAATCTCCGATACGGGGAGTCGAACCCCGGTCTGCTCGGTGAAAGCGAACCGTGCTAACCGTTACACTATATCGGATTTCTGTAATTTTTTAAACATGTCTGTTTAATCCAATGATTTGGCGGTTATGAGCACTGCTTGGAGAAAATAATCACAGTAGCGGAATTTATATAGTTTAGAACAATATAATATATGTTTACAGTATAAAAAAAAAAAAAAAAAAACATCAAATAATAAGTTAGCCAAAAATTTAGGGCTTACATTTCTATGTCCAAATTCCGCGACCTCATCTTTTGAACGTCAACGTCGACGTCGCAAGCACACAAAAAGAAATATTATAAATATCGAAAAAAAAATTTTCCGATTTCTAATTTCTCTATTCTAATGAAACAAAATTGTGATCCAATTGAATTCTAGGCTTATATTGATACAATTATAATTGATTAAAAACAATTCAATGATCAACTAATTTTAGCTCTAACCAAGAATCACAAGGCGTTCAGAGGCCATAAAATTCAACAACAAGCACAAAACGTATGTATTTTGCTCATTACGCTATTCGATTTGGAATAAATTCATAATATTTTAGTGATGACACCTTATTTGTTGCCTGAAGATAAGTTACTTCAATGTGGGCACAGATTTCTCAATAGACTACAACGGTATCTGATATAAAATATAACCTTATTCGATTTTCGAATTGTCAAAATTATTTATTTTGTCTTTCCGAAACTAACAAGCGAATTAGACTAGATGGTGAAAAGGAAACCATTAAAAGAGGTTTATAAATGGTTATTGCCACAGCATCCATTGCCACTACCCGAGATTATTCCACATAATCCTATTTCATGGTTTTTTTTTGCATATTCCTATATAATATGGTCCATTGAAATCAATACGGCGTGTATCAAACTTCATAATGGTTTATTTTTAGTGGAGGATCCAACAGATATAAAGTCTTTATGGCACGATGGATTTTTTGGTAAAGGTATCTTTTCAAGGTCAGAATCAACGTGGTATGAAAGAACCCAGAAGAGACTAGGATTAGGTATATTTAAAAACTTAACCAGAGAAGAAATTACAGCACTTCGAAGAGATGAAAGGAAAAAATTCAAAAAAGAAAGGGCCATACTTGAGGCTAAGCAAGCTGAATTAAAGAAAAAAGGTATTGTGGATCCGTTTTTGAAGGAAACTTTGGACTTGAAAACTCTCAGAGATAAAGATTTAGATACGAATACCAAAAGAGAAACCTTTATAAGGAAAGAAGATGAATTTTTAGTGGAAAATGGGATCTTAAAGAATATTGAATATGCTGAATTACAGCCAGTTGAGGTTTTTTTTTTAAAATTTGCCTTAAACTGTGTGTCAATTTCAACACCCACTTGTGAAGATTTATCAGCGGAATCGTTGCTGGACATATTATCTAACGGACTTGCTTCAGATCCTTTCATTCTTAATTATGTGATCTACCATTATTATAGATCATCAGGATGGTGCGTTAGATCAGGTATCAAGTTTGGGACAGATTATATTTTATATAAACGTGGCCCTCCGTTCTCTCACGCAGAGTACGCAGTACTCCTTGTTCCTCAATTCAAAGACCAAGCTAATGATGGTCCAAATTTTGTTGAATTATCTGGGCTGAATAGAATTGTTGGTGCTGTTAGAAAGAAGTTAGTTCTCACATTTGTTGAAATTCCATCTCAAGAAGAATTCGATAAAGCTAGAAATATCAAAGATCTGCTCGAATTGTACAACATTAGGGAATTCTTATATAGACGTTGGGTCCCTAATAAAAACCGTGACTAGCACATTTTTTTGAAATGCTTTGATTTGTAGGCCTGCATTGTTTTGTCGAAATAAAGATCAACCTGATAAAAAAGAAGATAAACAAAAGTTTCCTCATAAATCTTGCTTGAAGGAACAACGTGAAAATTGAAAGTCTATTTCAGATTTTAAATCTTTCTTTATAGTTTGTTTAAATTTTTTTTTTTGATCATGTCAATATCAAGTAAAAACTGAATCTAGAGTATAACTATGAATGTTTATTCATTATCCACAGAGTACAGGACTCAATATATATACATTTGACATTAGGAATTCGTTAAATTTAGTATTTTTTTATTGTTATAGAACGCTCTCTTTTTCTTCTAAACTAAACCATTATAGGCATCAAGCACCCATCCACAGTCTCTCATTCCATTCACTCGAACGGAGTTAGCATTTTTAGGGTCATTGTAAAGTTCATTTATGGCTGGATCGTTCGAAGCTGGTTTTGAAATGCATACAAAGTTTTTGGAATCAGGTAATTGACATTTTAACTGTGAGTTTGGGAAAGGACATGAGCAATCTAGTGGTGAATTGACACATTCCTGAGTTTGCGGGCATAAGTAACGATTACATTGTTCTGTATCATGTTGGTAAATGGATATCAACTCGAGATTCTATCAATTAACTTACTATTCAAAAACGTTTCTTCATAGGATTTTGCTTGCTGTTGCTGCTGTTGCTGTTGTTGTTGATTAAAGAAATTGAAAAACTGAGCCTCTGATATAAGTACGAAGTAACTCAACGTTATCAAGCATGCTGACTTCATGGTTATTGGAGGTCTGTACTTTGGTTATTGTGGTTTCCCCTTCAAACGCAATCGTTATTAGAAGTGACTCTCGTGTACTTTACTTGATTTTATCAAAGAAAACTGAATGATCTAGAATTCCGGTATTTCTATCACGTGCAATAAATTCCCAGATTTTCAGCTTCAATATTTCGCGTCACTAGCTAATTTTTGTCAACGCGTCTGGAGATTATCACTCTAGAAACATAAGACAACAATGAGGTTTAAGTTTATTTAGAGTTTGATATTATAGAAAAACCTTTTTGTTAGACCTAGGAGAGACATCCTCAATGTATATAAGTCGAGGTAATTTCCATAGGGTGTTTGATGACATCAAGAAAACCTCATTGAGTCATTCGACTTGCAAGTTGATTATATTTGTTGCGTGTTTAAACGTTGATGCATTATGTTCAGCCAAGATCTTTACCAGTGTCTTGAAGAAGGACCTAATACAATATCAAATCATTCCAATTGTTGGATATACTGATTTAAAATCACATTATGAAAAGATAGATTCAGAAATCTCAAATATAATTTTACTCGGCTGTGGTTCTATGGTTGATTTAGAAAGCTTCTTTGAATTAGAACCAGAAGAATTTGTGAAAATAAATGAAGATAATCAGTATGAATCAAGCAGGAAAATTTATGTTATTGATGGGCACAAGCCTTGGAATTTGGATAATCTCTTTGGAAGTCATATTGTTACATGTTTAGACGAGGGCTATGTAAATGAGAATTTGACACAAGAAAGAGAAGCCTATGTGGAATTAATAAAATTACAGGAAGATGATGACCAAGAAGATGATAATAAAGATGATGATGACGATGATGACGATGATCAATCTACCGATAACGATGATGGCGGTGGATTTGAAGAGACCGATGAGGATGAGGATGATGAACTAACAAGTTCACAACTACTTAAAAGAAAAAGAAAATCACAACATAAAGCCAAGAAACGTCATATAAATCAAAATGAGAAAATACTAGAAGAATATTATGCATCCGGTACAACAATTTCAGTTTCAGTTTCCTTGCAAGTTTACACTTTGTTATCAGAAATTGGTGAAACCAACACAGAAAATTTATGGCTAACGATAATAGGTACCATTTCATTAGATAATCAATATCCAGAAGTTTACAAAAATTCATTTGATGCGTTAAAGGCAGAAGTTGCCAGACTAAATCCAACCAATTTAAATGCTACTATCAAGAATGCTGACTCATTGAATCTTTCAATTGATACTGATTACTATTTATTTTTACTGCGACACTGGAGTTTATACGATAGTTTTTTCTATTCGAATTTCGTCAATGCCAAATTAAGTATATGGAGAGAAGATGGTCGTAAACAACTACATAAAATGTTTGCAAAAATGGGTATTTCATTGCAAGATTGTAAACAAAATTGGCTTTATATGAATCCTAAAATCAAACATAGTTTAAACTCGATTTTTAGTAAAAATTTGAAAACTTATGGTTTAGAAGATTTAACAAGAGAAGGATTTTTAAGAACATATGGTTTTAGAGGATCCATATCGGCAAGTGAATGTGTCGAATCGATTTTGGCATTATTGGAACATGATAATAAAGCAGCCATTGAACAAGATAAAAAGTCTGATGATAACAATAATAGAGATGAAGATGATGAAGAAGAAGATGTGAATGAATTAATTTCAAGAAAGGAAAAAATTTGGATCAGTAATTTTTGGTCAAGTTGGGATGCATTAGATAATAATTCAATGGAATTAATCAATAAGGGATTAGATTATGCTAAAGATTTCCAAAAATTTGTATTCAATACAGGAATGGCTGTTTTAGAGAAAAGAATTATCAAAAATTTGAAAGTTTATAGATTAGCTGTTTTAAAAGATTTACCAGATATTGAAATGTTTAAAAATCCATTGATTTTAACAAGATTGGGCAATTGGTTATTAGAATGTTGTGCTGAATATGGTAAAAATTTATTACCTTTAGTTTTAGCTTCATTAGATGAAAGAACAGATACTTATTTAGTTGTGGGATTAGCCCCAAGATATCCACGTGGTGGTGATAAATCAATTATTGATGTTGAAAGATCAACAACATTGTTAAATACTTTTAGCGTTGCATTTCAACAAGTTGCCAGTTCTTCAGGTGCTAAAGTTAGAATTGATTCATTTGAAAGCACAATAATGGAGATTCGAAAGGATGATTTGGCCCCATTTTTGGAAAAATTGACTTTAAGTGGGTTAATTTAAATAATAATTGATAAATAAAATTTATATAAACATCATATTTGCATAAATTATTAATAATAAAATTATATTCATAAGCATTATAAGAAATTCGAATTAGTAAATCTATAGAAATAATAGTTTTATTAATACTAATAATATTGACTAGTGTAAATATATATATTGATTCTTATATTAAATATAAGCATAATTCATACATGAATTATATTATCGTTAAATGCATTTATATTAACTAGAGCGTCCAACAGCAGGCGCTATAATAAATATTTAATATATATTGTTATATATATATATATTAAATATTATATTTATGTTTTTATATAATCAATACTTGTATAATTACATAATCATATCAAAAATCAATTAATTTTTTTTCGAGGATTTTTTTAGGCGCTTATTTTTTAAAGTAATTTTAAGGATTTAAACCTTGTAATTTCAACAGTTTTTACAATATTAAATTATTCGATCATCAGCAATATGATATAATTAATATATAATTTTTATAATTTATCAATATTATGCGCCACGGATCATCAATTATTATAAAATTCAATTACATTAATAAGGATATATAATTTATACAATCAACATTAATATTTAATAATATCAATATAATTTTAATATCAGGAACGTCGTATAGTTTGTACGCGATGATTTGGGAGAATCTATAGTCTATAGAATTGATTATCAACAGGTGGATTGAGAGTACAACACACATAGTTTAGACGTTTACTCACTGGAAAGATTCATTTAATTACCTTAAATTTTTCTCTAGGTAGTGTGTTGATAATCTTGGAGCGGTAGCATTGTTTATATACTATAGTATTTTCTAGAATGTTTATAATAGATTGATTGGAGATCTTCAATTATAAACTTTCTAAAGTCTCAAGAGTATGGTATGAATTATGATAATTAAAGAGTGTTAAGCCGAGATATAATTTTTACAATAATATATATGAGAATATATCGATAAAATGAAACTTACAACAAGATGAACTTTTTAATCAGTATTTTTCAATTTTATGTTTTAGTGTAATTATATTATAAATATTTTAAATAGTTTCTAAAATCTATTCAAGTTTTAATGAAAAATAAAAAACAAATTATATCGATTAAAACGAAAAAAAATCAAAAAAAAAATTGATGAATTCTTTATAAATGAAACTTATCTTCAAAAGCATTAAATGAATGAAATGGCCCCCACAATAGCGAAAATGGTTAATATATATCTCATATCCAAATCAAATTTAACTGGATTAGCACCTCCATTAACTTTACCTGAACCTGTATTTGTAGCTGAAACTAAAGTAGATGTAACAACGCCATCATCTTCACTAACGGTTGAAATCCAACCTAAAAGATCACTGCCTGAAATAGTTGAATCTATACTTGTAGAATTTGATAAGAAAACAGCAACAGTACCATCAGTTCCAAAAACAACACCTCCTTTCATAACTGAACCATATTCTCTTTGAATCCAACCATGATTTTGTAAACCAGTACCAATATCACCAGTTCCTTGATAATCATGAATGGTTGAATAAAAATGTGTAGCTTCAGTTTGATTCATAACTTCGAAAATATCAAATTCACCACAACCAGTAGCCCAACAAGAACAATTTTCATTACTTGGATATTGTGAGGTTCTTGGAATATTAGCATTTAATAACCAAATAGCCGGTAAATTATAAAATTCAAATGAATCTTCATCATCTGAAGTTTCTTCTGGCATTTCAAATTCAAATAAAAACATTTTAGTAGTACCATAAAACCCATGATAAGCTGGAATACCATCTCTATAAACCCCACAATCTTTTCCAAATCCTGAACTACCACAAGTGATATTAGAAAAAATAATAAATTCATCATCTGATGCAATTAAAGTATCATTAGCTAAAATAGTTGATGAAGAAGCAGATGAAATCCCATCAGATGCAGCATAAGATAAAGCAGCACCTAAACAACTTGAATTTGAACCAGCATGGGTTAAAAAGGTAACATTTTCCGAAGTTTGTGAAGCTCCATCATAATATGATAATCTTTCCCAAGTTTTAGATGAAGATGATGATGTACTTGAAAGATTAAATTGATCGCTAACATAATAACCATATTTACTCAAAATTAATGGACCTCTAAAATGAATTGAAACTTCTTCATTTAATGGAGCATTTGAACCTTTAAAAATAGTTCTATCTGAATTATCAGCTAATTTACATGCACATGTATCTGATGAATCTAAAGTTTTAACATGTTTATAATAACCTTCAAATCCAAAATTAGCAAAATCTAAAACTCCAAAATCTGAATATAATGCATTAGTTGATGAAGCAGATGAAGAAGATGAACTTAATGAACCACCTGGATATTGTTGAGCCAAAGTTGTTGCAATACTAAACAGTAATGTTATTAAATTTGTTGAGAATTTCATATCTTTTTTAATTTTAAATTATATGAAATCTTTGAACTAAACGATTGAAAAAAAAAATGGATATATAATAAATCTATTGAATTGTTTGTTATTTTTTTTTTTTTTTTGAAGTGAAATGAAACTCGGGATTTCTTCAAAGATGAAATTAAAAAAATTAGATAAACTTTAGTTGAAGTAAAATTTATATCTAAATCTATGATCAAAATTTTGCTATAGAAAAATATAATAACGAATGGAAAGGGAAAGGAATACAAAGAATATATGTATTACTTTTTTTTTTTCATATATATATAATTTAAATATAGTAAATATATAAATATATTATATAAAATATTGTAATTATGCATTTCGAATTTTATACCTTTATTATTGCTCGGTAAATTTTGAGTTAGTTTTGTTTTCTTGGGCCCAACACGCATATCGGAGTTATCAGATATCAACTAAAGAACGTTGAGATTTCAAGATTTCAAAAGGATAAAATTTTAACACATAGCCTTGTTTACAAAAATATTTTTTTTCATTCATTTACTTCCAAGAAACATTATAAGTCATGCTACAAATACAAGATGTAATAAAGAATTGATCTCCAGAATTTTTTTAATACTGTAAATTCAACGGTAATACAATCTATGTACTAGTTAGAAAAAAAAAGAAAAAAAAAAGACGTTACTCCGCCTCATGGAATATTAATTCCGTGATACCAAAAAAAAAAAAAAAACTCAGCCTGATCCAATAGATTTTGATAAATTGTTTTGATTAAATTTTGATTCTTTTAATACATACAAACGTCAAGACTTTTTCAAACTTGTAGAATATATATAAATTTTTATTTAAAGTAAAACATAGATATGAATATATAAATATTATTGTATATGTATAATGATTGGTTTTATTCTAATCTATACTTCTAGATATCACCCAAAACCTTTTTGTTTTTAATATAATTCTTTATTTCAGTTTTTTTTTTTCTATTCTTCTTTTAAATGTCTTTTTTATTTTCATCATGATTATTAGTACCTGAAATCATATCTGATATAATAGCAAATGCAACTTTAGCCATTCTATAAAACCACCAAAAATTTAAAACTCCTAAAACGTTATAACAAAATGCAACAATAATTGCATATAATGTAATAAATCTTTCATCTTGATAACTCGAATAAAAATCATTGAATAATTTAAAAGCTTGAAACCAACCATAACAAATTCTAACAAAGAAAAAAATCAATATTAAAATTGCATTGTTAATAAGATTAAAAGTTTCTGGAAATAATTTTGGGAATTTCAAACCAAACCATCTTAAATTTAAAAATGGGGTTGATAGTTCAAATAATATGAAAATTCCAGCATAATATTGAATGAATGGAGTCATTCCAATATAAAAAACTAATGAAGAAACTAATCCATGAATAAGGAATTGAATTCCAAAATATTTGACGAATATTAATGACATAATTGAATCCCAAACAAAATAACCTAGGGCAGCAGAAGTTACCAATTCAGAATAAGGAGTATGTCCAAATACTCTATCATTTTCCATAATAGGATCATTAAATAATGGAATAATAGCAATTAAAATTAAAATTGATTGTACCAATGATACAATACGAATATGGAAATCTAATCTTGTTTTCTTTGATAAATCTTTAAAAGTATTTGAGAATATCAATGGAGAAATAATTGATGATGAAATAAAGATAATTTGATAGAATAATATTATAAAGATTAAAAAATGAATATTTCTTGAAATACATTCATGGGATTGAACCAATGGTTTAATATATTCATCGACTAATGGTAGATTGATATAAGGAGCAAGAGGATTATGATGAATTGGTCCTTTTAAAGCACTCAAAACCTCAATTATTCCATCGGACATTTGAGCGTGGGGAGGAGTGAATCCTTAATCTTTTAAGCTATATATTATTATATATCAAAATATTGAAGTTGTGTTTTGTTGTAATTCCTCAATAAATTATTTCCCATAATTAGTAAATTTAACCCAAAAATCGAGACGTTAGAGAGAAAAAAAAAACACACACAGAGAGACACAACATGTACACAAATTATTAATTAAAAACAAAAAAAAAAAATTAAAACACGAAACTGAGTTACATACAAATTTATACCCGATAAAATTATTGAACTAAAAATTCGTGCCAAATTGCATTACTGATTACATAATACACATGGATTCTTTTACACCATGGTAATTAGTAGTTGAACTTGATAGTTATAAATTAAGATTAAATAATGTTATGAAATATTATAGTTGTGCATGTATAATATTGATCGATATAAAATCTTTACCATGATAATAGTTATTGCAAATTATATCCTAATCTGGAATACTTGGATAATATCAGATATTAAATTTCGCAAATTATTATATAATATGAAACGAAAAAAAAAAAAAACGTCTCTGGTAAATTTAATTTTTAAAATCCCATGTGAATGTAAAAAAAGATCACTATAAATATTTTATATTATACAAGTTAAGCTTATAATAATTTTTCATATACTAACAGTCGCGAACTTATACATGAAAAAAATTAATATGTTAAATATTTGCCCGACAAAAACAATAATTAGTAAATGGCAGAACTTTAGTACTCATGCATATTAAAGTATATATATTTTGGTTAAAAATATTAAGATGAGATTACACTTTATTTTACATGTCATTATAGTTTTATACCAACTGAACATGAACATACTAAATTATCCCAAAGATGATTCATAGAGAATAAATATTTATATTCACCCACTTTAGGGCAACTGTCTTGACATGATGAGTTCGATTTTTTTAAATTTTTTGGGGGGTTTTGTTTTTTCAAGTTCAATCAGAGAGTTAGGTATCAAATAATTTCCTAATTGAGGTCGCAATGGGTTGAATTTGAAAACATTAGTGACGCTTTATAAATTTATTTACCTTCAATCAATTAAAGCTATAGTTTGAATTTACTATTATGATGGATCATAGATTAATACATTGGAAAAAAAATATAAAATATTTGTAATGTTTTTTTATTTCGTTTGTTTTGTTGTTTTTAACATCTTCGAAACCATGCATGCATATAATCTAAATATTTAAAAGAGGTTTTATATATTATAAGAGAAAAGATTCATTTGCTTCTTAATTCAAAATTTATAAAACAAACTTTTGATCCATTTGTCATTTTTCTTGAGGAAGGACTGATTCTGCACAAAAAGTTATATACCATAGAATCTAACTAAACAATAAAATCTCATTTTCATATAATATTAGGGTAATCATTATGGGTTATCAAGCAGCTGTCATTGCAATATCTTCATTAGCCATAATAACATTAATTCCACCATTAGTTTGGCATGCTAAGGCATTTAATATATCTGCTATTGTATTGGTATGTTGGTTATTAATTATGGATATAAAAATATTTATAGATGCTATAATATGGGGTGGAGATAATTTTAACACCACATATGATGGGAGGGGATATTGTGATGTTATGGTTAAATTACAAGTTGGTGCTAATGTTGGGGTATTGACTTCTTTAGCTGGGATAATGATTAATCTTTATAAAATATTAAAGGCTAATAGACCATTACCGGGGAATAGATCTAAAGAAAAAATAATCATGGATCTTTTAATCAATTTTACAACCCCTGTTCTTGTTATGGCATTAAATTATTTGGTTCAAACTGCAAGATATTCTATTTTCAAATATGCTGGTTGTCAAGTGAGTTCTTCATTAAGTTGGGTGACTATTATAACTTATACATTATGGTTATTAATATGGTCAGTTATAAATGTTATATTGGCAATTTTGATTATTTATACGTTTTTCAAAAAAAGAAAAGATGTCAATGATATTTTGAAATGTACAAATTCAGGATTAACTTTGACCAGATTTGCTAAATTGTTAATATTTTGTTGTATTATAATCTTAGTTATGTTTCCATTATCATTTTATATTAGTCTATCTGATATTGGGAATGTTGGTCCATATAACTATAAAAAGATTCATAACAAAATATTATGGAATTTAATTCTTTATTACAAGGCTAATTCACCATATTTTCTTGTTTGGATTTATTTAGGTATGAGTTTTGCTGCATTTATTTTTTTTGGATTAGGATCCGATGCTACTGAATTATATCTTAGTATATTACCTTATATTGGATTAGGTAAAGTTGTCCAATATTTTAAAGATCGAAAATTGAAGAAAAAATTGATAAAAGCTGATAAATTGGTTAATTCTGTTTTAATTGCAAGAAATGAAAATGGTTTATCCAATTCAACTCCAGGATCTTATAATATTTCTGAAGATATAACTGGATTTGATGTTGAAATGCAAAAATTACAAGATGAAGATGATGAAGATGATAATTATAATGATAAGGATAATAACCATGGAATTGATGGTTTAAATGTAGAATCTTTATCACCAATAACTAATAAGACTCCTATTTCAGATATTTTTAAAGATAAATATGCAATTTCTAAAGATTTAGATTATTATAATTATTTGAAAGTTTTAGATGATGATTTATTAGAAGATTTGAATGAAGAGGAATTAGAATATTTGAATATGTTAAACGATTCAAATGTATCACCAATTGATAATCAACCCAGATTTTCAAGATCATCAAGAAGGAAATCGGAATTATTACTTGATGATTTTGATAATGAAAGTACGCAAATAAAAGGAGGAGGAGAAGATGAAAATAAGGTTAATAATGAAAGACAATCGAGTCCTGAAGTTGATTTAAAATACAATTATACTTTTACATTACAACAAAAATAAATCCATCTTGTGAATTATTTTTTATTCAAGTTATTGAAATATAAATAATTATTAATATCAAGGAATATTTATGTAGCTGTATAAAAAAAAAAAGAAGAAAATTTTTAGCGGTATTTGTCTCAAAGTTAAGGGTTATATAAGTGTTTTTTTTAGGTATAACAAAGAAATAATCACTAACTATATAATTATACAAAAGAGATACTAATTTTATAGTACAAACTTTATTAAAAGATAAGGACAGTATATTATTTAATTTTTTTAAAGATTAAAACATAATTAATTGATGACACTAATAATAATTATAGTATCAAATAGCCAATTGAATCAAAATTATTCTTGTCCTTCTCCTGTGGATTCTTCTGTAGGTCTTGGGTTTGATAATAAATCAATTTTGTTTTGAATATAACTATAATTAATGGCTTTAGTACCATCGTTTCTTTCAAAAACATCTTGTTGAATATTAGCATCAATATGAACCAATGCACCTTTGGAAACATAATCAGTCAAGAATTGGATTTGTTGTTCATTGAAAGTGATAACATTGAACCAATTAACAGGACTATCTTTTTTGAATGAAACAGCAACTGGATATCTGACATATCTTTTCCCATTTTGTGCTTCTTTAACTTCAATATCTTGACCAACACGTCCTAATATTTGAGCTCTAGCAAATGATTTAGCAGCATTTGTTGATGAGAATTGTCTAACACCAGCTTTGGCAATTGAAGTCAATGAGTTTCTAAGCATTTTAAGTATGGTTTTGTTTAAAGTATTTTGAAATAGATATCTTTTGTTCTTTCTTGATAAATTTCCGGTTTTTGAATTAGTGTACACTTATATATCTCTCTTTTTTTTTTTTTTTTTTTGGTTCTATTCAGAAAATCGTGTAATTATATGTATCATGAAGTAGTTACCATGGTGATGAATTTGGTCTGAAACGGTTCTGCCACAAATCTCTGACAGTGCTACTTAACCGATTCAAACCCGAAAGGGGTAATTATTTTACCTAGCATGCAGAATAGCAGTTTATATACAGTAAAGACCATGATATGGGCTGGTAGGAAAAGAAAGAATTGAATAGTTCAACATGATAATAATCTTTGTCAAAATATTCAAAAATTATACCATTCTCATTGTGGTAACAGAGTTATAAGAGAACTAACACCGATGCGTGCAAATTAATTCAAATTACGTATAATATTCATTTATATGTGTAAAAATATATTTAAATATGATCACGAATTTTTTATATTTTTTAATCACATGCACTGGCTTTATCTCATCGCGTAATTTGCAAAATAAAATTAATTAAGCAGCAGGAGTTTTTGGCAGATAAACTGTGTTTTAATATTTTGCGGGTGAGCATAGTGGGATAAATTGGGGGGATCAGTCTTTTTATATATATAATATTATAGATAGCAAAGTTTTATATCATTTTAAATATCATCTATATCAAAAACAAAAAAGAGTGTTATAAAAGAAAGTTAATTAATATTTAATAGATCTTTTTGAACTTTACTTTATATATCAGATTTCTTTCATAAATATATAATCACAAACCTTTGTTTTGTGAATCGTGCGTGATTCGTGCGCTAAGTTAAATTATTTATACTAACAGATAGTATAAATTGAAGATATTAATTGCTTTTGTCTGTTTTTGTTTTTTTTTTAACATTTTATTGTTTTGTTTTACTTAGAAGAATAAGTATTATAATAAGAGAATTATCCTGTACTTCTAAAGTGGACGTTCACACTTGATTATCCAAAGATGGCGTTTAATCAAAACATCCCGTTTCAACGAGCAATAAATCAAGATTATCAACTCCCTTCTTCGGCAAGTTCTATAAATTTGACTCAAAATATTGATCCAATAGATTCAAGATATAGTGAATTGAGTTCAAGTGGATCGGAAAGTGATTGGATTTTATTCGCACCAGATTCTGATGTTGGTGCTAAAGAGGATATTTTATCATCAAGTAATAGTCATGCAGAAGAAGAAGATAATGGTGACGTTGATGTTGTTGTTGATGATGATGATGATGATGAGAATGAATCTTTAATTGAAAGTTTAAACACTGCTAATATGATTGACGATACTGCATCTGGGAACCTTGATGTTCTTTCAAGTTTATCTGCACAAAGCTTAGAAGCTGCCGCGGATGATGATTATTTACAAAGTTTACAAAATAATGATTATTTAACAAAGAGAATAGATTGTTGGAGAAAACAACATGTCAAATCCATAATAAATGATTTTTTCCAAAATCATAGCAATGAATCCAATAATGAATTGATGAGTTCATGGGGTGTTGATAATAATAATTTTATTGATTCTTATACTACCCAAAATGAAAATTTTGTTGACGATGGAAATGATTTATTCAATACTCAATCAACAAAAAGATTTTATGGAGATGATTTAATTGAAGATTATTCCAATTGGGAAAGATCGAAAATTCATAATGTTGCTAAATATTTATCATCTTCACTGAAAAGAGATAATGTGTATAATCCAACAACTAAATCAACTCCATCACATTTGTTAAGATTAACTAATAAGGCTAATGAATTTATTTTACAAGATAGTTTTTTCAATCATGAATCTGATTTACCATTTTGGAAACAGGATAAAATTCAATCTTCAATACATTCATTTTCAACTAATTCGGGAATCTTATTGAATACTTTAGCTTTATAGGTTTTATTCATATAACCTCAATCATTAGGTGATTTGAAACAAAAATGCATGATATTTCATAACCAAGTCATTTTGTTTGGTGCCTATAAGTGAAATAAATTTTCAAGGTAGCTTAGCCTTCGAAAAATGGTTGTCATCTTGCAAATCAAGATTTCAATTAATTTTTTTTTTTTGTTTATATATTCATATTACATATACAGTGCATGGTTTTCTTTAATATTTCAAATTAATCTATATGCATATTAAGGTTTTCTAGAGTTTGTAATTTGATCTTTTAATTTCTCATCCCATTCATTTTTCAAATCATCTAAATATTTCAGTAGATCATCAGCACCCGTTGGATCAACTTCTTGATGTTTAATATATTCTTGACCATCATTGGTACAAGCTGATCCAAATTTCACATCTTGCTTTTCGAAATTTGGATTAGCTAAAAAAGCAGCATATATTGGTGCATTAGCCGCTGTTCGACCATCAATACAAATCCATGGTGAACCTAAAAATCTAGCCATATAAAATAAAAATAACATTCCATAATATGTAAAAACATTTAAAAGTTGAGATGCTGAAAAACTGGTGAAAATACCTGGTTGGATTAAATATTGAGTAATATTAGATTCATCACGTAAAGTTTCATATGTAGCTAAATGTAATAAATCAATTGATCTTTTCGAACCTTCATAAGGAGAATTAGTTTTCAATAGTTGAATGTCATCAAAGGATAAATGTTCAGAATCAGACATGATACTCGATACCCATATAATTCTTCCTTTAGCTTTCGATAACAATGGTTTGATTTTATGAATAAAGTAATAAGGACCGAAAACGTTACATTGGAATACAAATCCCATATCATCTTTTGATTTCACACCTACTTTTTGAATTTTATAATGTGGATCAGTTACACCTTTCACTGGATCCGTACATAATTCCTTCACGGCACCCAACCAATCAATATCTGCTGCAACACCTTGGGCAGAATTGGCAAAGAAATAATCTAATTTATCATATTTATTTTGTAGTTCATATGCTCCACTGAGTATTGAAACCATATCTGTGAAATCTAAAAGTAAATAATCAAAATCAACAATCCCAGATCTTTTAACCGTCTTAGCATACGCTTTAATTAAATCAATTGATTCACGAACTCGTGGCAATGTTCTTGAGGTTACTATTATTGTGAGTCTCGACTCAGATGCAACTGTATCTATTAATCTATAAGCTATATTCAAACCTAAGTTACTGGAAATAATTTTTTTTTTTTCAAAGTTAGCATGATGAGCTTGAATAATGAGCAGAGAAGTTCGGAATAGGACTTACCTGTTTGTACCAGTAATCAAGGCAATTTTTCTATCAACAGTTGTCATTTCTAAATACTATATTCTGGGAAACAAAATGAAAAACAAGGAGCTTAAAAAGAATATTTAAAAGAAGGATTTTGGTAATAATAATTATAAACCTTTTAGACTTAAACCTAAGATTTTAAGCTTGAATTTAAACGAGGGTAATTTATTCATAATTTTGAGATCTAACATTTTTAACCCGTTTAATCTTAATTAATTTATGTTTTTTTTACCCTACTTTATTTACCATATCTAGCACGTGACAGTATATATATGTTCCTTTTCGTTCCTTTCGTACTTTCCGGAACATTTAGCGAGAACGCCCAATATTAGATAAGCCACATCATTGTCGAATGTATATTAGATTTTTGTTATTGTTTTATTATTCTTACACTTTTACAAGAATAGTTTATTATGTTTATTAAGTTTTATTTTAAGTTTTACAGATTATATTTTACTTTAGTTGTAGTTCAGAATAACTATAACTAATTGATCAAATAATAGCGCTAAGCTAACAACCTATACC